>JARKHS020026604.1:0-36526 GCA_030143305.2 Amblyomma americanum | reverse complement strand
GTGCAGCGTGAAACCACTTTCACACTCTCTGCACTCCATGGCTGCATCACTGCACTGTGCATTTAGTTCAAAGACGAATGCCTACCCCTCTTACGGAAGGTAAAAAAAAAAAGCCACCGCGGTGGCTCAGTGGTTGTGGCGCTCAGCTACTGACCTGAAAGACGCGGGGTTCGATACTGGCCACGGCAATCGCATTTCGATGGAGGCGAAATACTAGAGGCTCTTGTACTGTGTGGTGTCAGTGCATATTAAAGAACCCCAGGTGGTCGAAATTTCCGAAGCCCTTCACTACGGCGTTCCTCATAGCATGAGTTGCTTTGGGATGTTAAACCCCTATACAAAAAAAAAGGTCCAAAAAAAGAAAGACAGAGATGGCAAAAAGTAAAGCCAGAACAGCCCAACACGCCCATGGCAAGCAATCTGCTAGTGTTACAGTTGCTTAATTATTAGGCTTTTAACATATTGACAAGCAGCATTTTTTAAACTAGCGGTATGTTATTATGTACACTAGTTACTACGATAGCTGAAGAGGAGCAAAATGGCTGCACAGTCAGAGCCCATTACAACAAACACAGTTACAGCAAATTTTCCACTGCTATGAATTACTGTTCCCAATTACCCGTCAGCAAAACCATAAAATATAATGCAAACAATTTTTAGAACAGGAATCCAGTTTAAGAACGTTTGTGCTTGGTAAAACCAGACTTGAGAATTTATTTAACACTATCAGAAATTTAAGGCCACCAGTTTGTTTGTTTCTATGTATTCAAGTGGTGCCTACTAAGATAATTGTTGTCAAAATCGGTGAGCACTTTAGGTGGTGAAATATTCTACTATGCATCGATAGATGGCGCTACTGCCTACTGGCATGCGGCTGGCGCGCAGGGCGTCTGTGTGAGCAGTGCTTTCTACTCTAGTCTGTTGGTGCCACAGGCGATGGACCGATTTTTCGGACTCTCTAGGGGACCACGAAAACGACCGAAAAATCAGGCAGTCCGGAAAATCAAATTTCACGAGAAAAAAAATCACGAACTTATTATCAATATGCCAGAGGAAGGGTTCACTTGTGTTGCACAGATTCTAAAGCTCCTCATGACTAAATTTTCGCCACGCGACATGTGCACAGATGACGGGCGGCGACTGTTTTCACAAACCTCGGCCTGGCTGTGCTGCCCTTGACATGTCGCCGGTGAACACATGGGTTGGGACAAAGTTTAAACGGGAGAGCGAACACGCCACTGCGGGAACTGCGCTCTGCCCGCAGTACGGTGGGCCTGGAACGAGAACGCGAAGATGACGAAACCGTAAGAACCGAGAAACAGCCGAAGCAAGGGCTCCGTTGGCGTTTGCCTTCGTCATTAGGCCTAGCGACTAGAGCCAAAATCTGCATCGTATTCGGCGATATGCACTCTGTGGTGGCTTGCGTATAATGAGAGGCGTCTTGCCTGTCATCGAAATGTCAGTTGTTTACGGTTTTACGATAGAAAAGTCAGGGTTGCAGTGCGTTTTGCCATAGGTACGCTGACCTCACTTTGAAATGCACCAGCGTTTCCTTCCGCGCTCGCCACCTCCGTGAAGCCGTACGCCTCCCACGCGTTTCGCTGCTACCTTTTTCTGTATTCAGGACGAAAGACTTGGCACAGATGAGTTCTGCAAACTCTCCTGCAGTTAGAATTAATGAGGTACCACTGTACACATTATATGGCGGCTTGGGTACTGGCGGCGAGTGCTGTCGAGGTCCAAAAAATCGAGCAGTCAGTTGTGGTGCGCCGAAATTTCAGGTGCTCTTATACATTGGCTCTATGGGTCATGTCGCGGTGCCACGGAAAAGTCAGAATAATCAAGCATGTCTGAAGAATCAGGCGTCCGAATTTTCAGTCGTCGACTGTATTTCTTTGATATTTTTGGTTCACTGACGTACAGAACATTAAAGGGTATCCAGAACCTTGCAATATGCTATTGGAATTGACCGGTTTCAGCAGAGTTCAATGCGGCACCATTTGTGTGTAGCGGTGTGGAAGTTCCATTTTTGGAGCAAATGCAAATGCTACAGAGTAACAGGCCGCGATAAAAAACTAGGAATTCACAATCTTAGATATCTGCTTCTATATATTACAAAATGTGCCGCGGCCTTATAAAAGTCGCATTTTTCCCTTTGCGGCACAGCGTATACAGTTGTGGATGCGACTTTTTGAATTGCATAGCTCTCTGTTCACAAAGTCAGTGATGCTGGTTATATTTTAAATGCCTGCTGGACAGAACAGCAAGACTGTTTCGCTTGTAGAAAAAGTATATTTCCCGGAGCAATAAATAAAGATGGTCGCGAAGTTCTACGGGCCACTTGTATAGGCATTCCTGTCAGGCGTTGCCACCACTTTCTTCTCTGATGCGAATGTTTTACTGAAAGCTACTGCGGCTGAGTTTGCATTGCGGAAGCAGCTCCAGATGAGAAGAAAAGTAATTATTTGAGCATAATTGCGTTCGATAGAAAAATAAAGCTCCAATTTCGTGAGTACTGAAGTGTATGGCACATAGGAATTCCTGAAGTATTTGAGCAATTCATGTTGTTCTAGTCAAATAGGGGTTCTAAATATACACATAAAAATTTTCAGATTTTTCTCTATAGTAGAACATAATGTGTGTGTGAGAGTGTTATGACAGAAGTCATTATAAACACTAAGATCATAGCATTTCATTGTTTCCATTTTCAACTGTATTATGTATAGGTTTATGGAGTATAACATCACAAAGCGACTCAAGCTATGAGGGACGTCGTAGAGGAGTGCTGCGGATAATTTCGACCGCCTAATAATTTCGCCTCCATCGAAACACAATCGCCACGGCCAGGATCGAACCCATGTCTTTCGGGTCACCATCCAGCTAGATTGTTGAACCAAAAGTCACATGCCTTTTCAAGCCGGAAAGTTTGATTTACAACTGGATTATAAAGTCGGAAATCGTGCCCAGCTGGAAAATTTCTATTTCCAGCTAGCTCTAGCTGCAAATGTAAAATTTTTAGCTAGAAGTAACAATGAAAGTGCAAATTCCAGCCATTCCAGCTGGATATGCTACTGGAAAATTGCTTTTCAGCTGGAAATAGTGCCTCCATTTTCATTCGGGTGCATTTCCTTAGCGACTGTTTAGAAGTACAGCCTGATAAGAACATAAAACAAATAATTTAGGTTGAGGCTGATGGCAGACTTCTTGCACTTACCTTGTTAACTGCGGTTGAAGGTCTTCAAGCCACATCATAGCCCCTCAGTTTATTTTGATGGGTAGCATTAAATGCAGCCATGGTAGAAATAATTACCGGCCTCGTCAGATGCCTTTTTATTACTCTCATTCGCCTGAATGCTCAAGCAAGATGTACGTACTCATGACATGAAAACTAGTTAAGTGAGAAGTTTACAAACCACATCTGTGTATTTTTTTTTTTCAGCACCAAGCTGATGCCCCATAGCGTGCTATGCCTGAAATGAGCATGAATGCAGAAACTGGAAGGCATCTTTCATTGGGCAGTGCATTTTCATGAGCTCTTATCTTAGCACCTTTGTCTTTGTGTCTGTTGCACTGCTGTAAATGGGCAAACGGCAAGCAAGCAGGATCGACAGGCGTGTGAGTGAACAACACGCTCGAATTTGTACAGCCACACATAGGCATAAAGCACATCGTTCCTTTCTTTGTAGACATGGCTACATGCAGTGTGGAGTGACATGTCATTGTCATTATTTTTGCCAGCATAGCGCATAGCAGGGTAGGGTGAATTGCATAAGCCGCATATCAAAAGAACAATGTGCATGAAGAGCAAAAAAACATCGTACACTGTTGAGTACATCGCAAATCATCCCTTGTCTATGTACGAAGTCTTCAGTCACAACATATGAGAATAACTGGCTCATCAAGTCACTTCTGTCTAACTGACATTGCAGAAATAGCAGCTGCACCTCTGCAATAGCTTGGAGTGTTTTTCTCGCCTAGCCTACCAGCACGCCCGGAGAAGAGTAACTCGCCATCGAGCCGCAGCGCCACTACACCGGTGCATCCAAACCGGTTTCGGGGAGGCCCATTGAAACGGTTCCCGTCGTTCATGACACTACGGATACTTTCTAGCCTCTGTAGCGGTGACGTAGGTCGCCAGTTTCGATTTCGATTCCATTTCACTGGGCTGACCTGACCTCGGGACACCTAATACGATCTCGCCTTTCTTGGTATCAGGACTACGAAAGCAGTAATTGGCTGGCTTTTAAAGGAACGTAATCGTAGCTGCTGAAAACTTTGCCCCTGCATCAAGCGCTGCTACATGATCTGGATGAGGTATTATGGAGAGCCTGCAGTTACTTTCGCTGGACATGGGCGTCTCCAGCCGCGCTTTTCATTTGTATTGAGGACGCATGGGCCCGTAGAGTTAATATTCCTGAGGAGCTCCCGAGGAGCTCGCTGGTTGTGATTTCAAGAAATGCTTGATATTGAACGCACTTGATGGTACTGAAGACATGTTTCTATAGAAGGATCTCTGACAGGGGCCTCGCGGAAGACAGTGCACCCAACAGCGACGACCATTAAAACTCTGACTGCGGTCACTTCCAAAGCTTGTGCACCCGTGCATATGCTGGAACCAGTCTGCAAATGCTCACGGCACAGGACGCGAGTAGGCGCAAGCGCGGCACTGTCTGTACCCACCAGATATTTGGCGCCCGCACTACATGTGGCGTATCCGGTGCACCGGCATACACTAATGGGGCATTTGTTTTCCACGACTTCCAGAACGTCTTTGAGCAGCTGGCTGCCTTTCTTTACGCGCATCATATGAGCGTGAAAACTTTTTTTTCCATTTTTGCTATCCCCAAATCACACCTCTTATAATATATGGGTCCGTATCATATGTGGACATGGGTTTTTATGGCACTACCATTTTGTGATACCACTTACAGTTGAACCTCTATGTAACGAACCTCTATGTAACGAATTCCTGGATTTTACGAAATTTTTCAATTCCCCAGCACATCCCCCATTGAAGCCCATGTATAGGCGACCTCCATGTAACGAACTCGTTGCGGCAGTTGACCTTGATGTAACGAATCCGTGGCTCTGATCATCGAGCTGTATCTTGTAATGTTTTGCCCGAAATTTGACCGGGCAGTGCGCAACTTTAATGAATATTGTTTAAGTAAGTTTTTATATTAAAAGGTAAAGTAGACCGCGAGCAGAACGCTTGCAATCGCAGCAAACAAGCAGACCTCAGTGATGATGATGATGTTGAGCGCCGCTATCGCCGCTCCGTGGCAAGCGTAGCAACTTTTAAGCTTTCATTTTGTAGCTTGACACTAGGTGGCACTACTATATGACAAATTTTTCGTGGTGTTGCGGCGCAGTTATGGTAAGCCTTCTTCGTCAGCGTGTTGACGTGTGTGTGTTGGTGTGTGTTTACGGTGTCGGTTCGTTACGATGAGTTCTGCTGTGAGGAAACGCAAAGTTTTGTTGCTTGAAGATAAGCTCTCGATTTTGAATGCGGTTACCGCCGGCGAAAAAAAGAAGGATGTCGCTGCCCGCTTCAATATACCAGCCAGCTCCCTGTCAACCATTCTTGCTGCAGAACAAAGCATCCGCAGTGCGATGGAGTCGGGCACAAGCGCCCAGAAGAAAAGACTGAAGACGTCGACGTATGCTGATGTGGACAACGCCGTGTTTGCATGGTTTTTGGACAGACGAGCACAAAACGTGCCCATAAGTGGCGCGATTTTGCAGCAGAAAGCCATAGATTTTGCTTGTATCCTGGGCCACGACGACTTCAAAGCGAGTAACAGCTGGCTACAAGGATTTAAAAGCCGGCACGGTGTCGTCGGAAAAGTGGTATCTGGCGAGTCTGCCTCCGCAGACAGCGATGCTGCTGCCTCGTGGGTGGCCAAGAAGCTTCCCGGCATTTTCAGCCACTATGAAGCTGCCGACATTTATAATGCTGATGAGACGGCCCTGTTTTTTAAATGTTACCGAGCCGCACGTTCTCACTGAAAGGAGAAGACTGCCGCGGTGGAAAGCAAATTAAACTCCGCGTGACGGTTTTGCTTTGCGCCAACACTGATGCCAGCGACAAGCGAATCCTGTTTGTTATTTTCCGCAATGCCCGATCCGGATGTTTTAAAGGAACAGGGCGGATGCCAGTAAAATATGTGGCAAACTCCAAAGCTTGGATGTCGCGGGCAATTTTTTACGACTGGCTGAAGGAGCTCAACCAAGATGTCAAGCGACAAGTTCGCAGCATTTGTTTGCTGCTTGACAACTGCTCCGCGCACCATGTGGAAGGCCTACAGCTTTCTAAGGTCGAGCTGCAGCATTTGCCACCTAACTGCACTTCTCTGGTACAGCCCTTAGACAAATGGGTTATTAACAGCTTTAAATGCTGTTACCGGCGTCGATTGATACAGAAGATGCTCCTGGACATCCGCCTTGAATGGCCAACAAAAGTGGATATCTACCAAGCAATCGAAATGCTTGCTGCGTCGTGGCAAGAGGTCGGATCACAAGTGATCACCAATTGCTTCGCCAAGGCTCAGGTAAATAAGGCCATTCAAGCTACAGTCACTGAAGACGAACCTTCAAGCCCACCCGAGGTCGCAGAAGCGTGGGATGAACTACGCATGAACGGTGGGGTGCCCGACGGTGTCGAGCTGTGCAACTTTTTGTTCGTGGACAACGGCGCCGTGGCTACGGAAGAGATGACTGATGCGGCACTTGTCGAAACCGTTAAAGATAGCCTTGAAGGTGACGGTTCGTCAGAGCCTGATACGTTTTGTGCTGTTCCCACCGCGAGGGAACTGATGGACGCGGTGGACGTTCTGCGCCATTTCGTCGGCTCGCAGGACGATGAAGCAGCCATGGATGCCTTAGTTTCCTTGGAGCGCCGAGTAGTGGCTTCGATCGGGCAAAAACAGCAAGCGAAAATTACGCAGTTTTTCTCTATTAAATAAATTCTTTGAATGGCGAGTTCACTTGAATTGATATCTGTCGAATTTTTATTTCGTTTTGGCATAATCCTTACCAGTCTTAACCCAAAACTGCATGTAACGAAAACCTGGATATAACGAAAAATTGCGAACTTTTTTCAATTTCGTTATATCCAGGTTTGACTGTATTGGCTACACTACCTGTGCACATAGAGCTTGTGAAAAAATGCCACTTTGTATGCGTGTCATCAGCAGGTGATGGCAATAGTGAATGAGCTGAAATAACAGTAGCCTGACTTTTCCACTCATTTTTTTATGCTTTGTGAACAACTTGTTTTCTCCTCTGCTGTCTTTAAAGGCACTTCCCAGGAGTATGGAGGGATCATCCGGCATGGGGCCAAACTTCTGTATGCTTTTGCTGAAGCTACTGTGCCCAAAATTACTGTGATCACCAGAAAGGTGAGTGGCGCCACCCTCTCTCTCTGCACAGCACTTATATATGTTATTGTGCGATTCAGCAACCTTATTTTCTTTTGGGGCTCTTGTTTTGGAGTTTTACCTTCTGAAGAATTCTAGAAGTAGAAGCTAGCCACAGCTTCAAGCTTGATATTTCCAAAAATATGTTGTTTTTTTGCGTAATTCTGAAGTTCATTGTCTTTTTTTTCTCAGTAGACACTGGTTATCAGCTTTGTTTAACATGGTCAGATGTCATCTTATAATGAGCACAGAGTTAGATTCTCTTGGCTTTCTCTGTGTATACATTGAATATTGCATGTGCTTATATTGCGTATGCTGTAAATGACTTAATTTTAGTAGTTTTTGCAGGTTGTACTCAACTCCGAAAATTGGTCCCACAAATAATTTGGGTAAAATGTCAACTCTCCAAAATAAACTCTGTACTGCTGAATTTCAGTTCGTACATTTTCTGTTAACCCGACCGCGGCAGCTGCGTTTTTATGGAGGAAAAACAGTAAGGCGCCCGTGTGCTGTGGGATGTCAGTGCACATTAAAGATCCCCAGGCGGTGGTCGAAATTATTCTGAAGTCCTCCACTACTGCACCTCATTCTTCCTTTCTGCTTTCACTCCCTCCTTTATCCTTTCCCTTAGGATTCAGGTGTCCAAGGATATATGAGACAGATACTGCGACCATTTCCTTTCCCCAAAAACCAGTTATTATTATTACATTTTCTGTTCCTTTTCTACTTTATGTCTAGCCCCCCCTTTTGTCCGTAAAATATCTGGGAGTCGGCGACAAGCACCAAAGCAGTCAGAGCTTTCAATGGGTTTTTTGAGTCAGATTTTATGTTCACCATGTGAATGATGCATATTTATGAACAAAAATTAAGGGGGACGGAGAGGGGGGGGGGCATTTATGTCCTGGCTAAGTTCACAGAATTCGGCCAAAAAGTGACCTCTTTTTGAAACTGCCATTACTCTTTTTTTTCTTTGGTTGCATATTTTATCTACTGCTGAGTTCCTGCTGAAGTTGGTGCTGCAAGAGCGGGGCACAGTGCAATGCTGAGCCATGTGCCAGCTTGTGCAGTTTTCAGAACCTTGTCCAGTGACCTACGAGAAAGAGGGGATCACTTTAGGCTCCTCCCACACATGCTTAGCAAAGTTTATTGTTCACAAAACACATGAAATTGCAACTCACGAAATTCACGAAATATCGAGCTTGTGAAAAATGAGTTGTTTGGAGTAATCAAGTGCATTACAGGAGCCTTTGTATGTCTTCTAATCGTTGCTTGTTTGTGGACTTAATTCAAGTGCGATAATACTTACTGAATATCAGAACCTGTGTTTGCAGTCGCATAGCTTCAGCTGAGCATTTGCCAGGCTGCATGGTAGATGCATACTGAAGCAATGTTTGTTTCATGGGTGCATGCATTCCTCGCATAGCAGCAGTACTTGCACTGAAGTAAACGTGCAGCAACAGCCAGAATTTAAGGCAAGTCCTCTAGTTATTATACCAGTGATTCTCTTCAGTAGTCCATTCAATACTGCTGGTTATTGTGACTGCACTCCTTATCCTCTTCTGCTAAACAACGTCCTTAGAAAGAAGCGAATTAAAGGGAGGCAACGTTCTGACTGTTCGATATAAACAATAATTCGATATATCCAGGTTCAGTATATCTGGGCTCGACTGTGTCATATACTCCTGGCTCCCAAAAGCCCCTACATTTAATGCACATATGTGCCAAGCACTGTTTGCCGAAGACTTGTAGGGCCTTACCCTATCCATGAAGCAACTTTATCATCAACTGCTAGAACTAATCATCACATCTGGATTCCCAAAGGTGCACAAACGAGGGGCGCCCCTGCACTCAGTGATCAGTTTTAGAAGACATTCACTTTACCCTCTGTCACAGTGCCTTCACACTGCTATGGTCCTGCTGGTTGGCTAGAGAGGCACATACATGAACAGCTCATCTTGTTTCATGAAGGTAAAACACTCACTCTGGAGGACAGGAACATGATTGCGTCTTCTGATATCTGCTCGCTTTTTAGTAGCGTACCTGTTGGTCTAGGCGTTGAAGCGTGCAAGCAACAACTAGAAGAGGATGCCTCATGGCAGGATCGGATACCTTTACGTGAAGTTGTGCACTGCCAACTTTTGTGTTTCTGTCTTGATAGCACACATATTACATGCAGTTGTGCACTGCCAAATTTTGTGTTTTTGTTTTGGCAACACATATTACATGCAGTTATGCACTGCCAACTTTTGTGTTCCTGTCTTGGCAACACATATGTTGCTTACACCCAAAACTTTTACCGGAAAACTTTTGGCACAGCAATGATGGCAGCCGTCTAATGGTGGGCATTATAATGGAAGTCATCAAAAGCAAAGCTCCAGCCACTTTTTAGTCGGAGCAGATTAATAGATCACTTTTGGCGAGGGTAGTGTGGTGGTGGACGGGCAGTTCCATTTAATTTCTCTGATTTCTTGGACTTGGAAGAAAATAAGGCTCAACATGGTTTTCTGATCTAAAATTTCTGATGTAAAATTTCACAGCTAATTACGGTAGTTTGGATTTCACTCCTGTGAGCAAGGCTTTGCACCATTGTAATGAAACGGCTCTAAAATATCACTGTGTCCATTTTTCGCTGTATTTTAACTGTAACTCCTTGTATTTTAGAGCAAACCTTAATTATGTCATTCTTGTGGTACGACTTTGGATTAAAAAATTTCTAGATAGTGAGTTCCTTCAAAATCAGCAGTTTCAAAAATGGTGGATTCATCCAATGTTGTCATTAACTGAACTGACCTTCCTCTCTTCTTTCTCACTGTAATGTGCGCAGGCCTATGGAGGTGCCTATGATGTGATGAGCTCCAAGCATCTCCGGGGAGACACCAACTATGCCTGGCCCACGGCTGAGGTTGCGGTCATGGGAGCCAAGGGAGCTGTGGCGATTCTGTACAGGGGCAAGAAGGACGTGACCCAATACGAGGAGGAGTACATCCGCAAGTTCGGAAACCCCTTCCCGGCTGCTGTTCGAGGTGGGTGGCTGATCAGGAGCCGTTCAGTCTATGAGACGTTAAATAATGCAATTGAGTGAATAAACAAAGGTTCATTTTCTCAGCTTTCATTTTTTCTGCAATTGCTATCGCTCATACCTTCAACATTTCATAATGAATGATAGTATGATGACTCTGTTTTTTTGTGCATGAATCCCAAGACTTTCAGGAGTGAAATGAAGCTCTTGGTTTTTTTTATGTATATGTGGAATAGTTTTCGAAAGTTATTTCTGTTAAAAACGTTTTCATGTAAATACTCGTGCGGAAGTTAAAATTTTATTTCCATCAGTACTGGGCATCTGAAAAAAAACTGAATGTTTTGTTGTGCTGATCAGGACTTTATGAACATGGTGACTTAAGTTATGCACTTTCTCCTTATCGATTTAATGCCCGGGGTGACATTATGAGGGTATTAATTGTATTTACTCAGGAACTATACCATTTAGCTTAAAATAAAATGCAGCTCTGAAATCAGCATAAAAGGTTATAGATCTGTGCCAAATTTCTTTAAATAATGAAAATGGTTTTAATCACCACATCCACTTTAAGCATAACAAACAGGCATTTACTGACCTTGTATTTTGTGCATTATAGCCTTTGCCACATGTGTGTCTTGAAACCCAGTGCAACAGACATAAACACACATTCCTAAAACAGAGTCTTGTTAAAATCTATAATCACTTGTCATGAAACATTTGCCAGCATTGGCAGAAAAGTCTGTAAGCACTTTTCAGGTTGTTTTAACTGCATATGCTGATGAATTTGATTTCAGGTTTCGTTGATGACATCATTGAACCACATATGACTCGGAAGAAGATCTGCAAGGACCTGGACCTGCTACAAACCAAGAAGCTAAAGAACCCAAAGAAGAAGCATGGCAACATTCCTTTATGATTTCGGTTGGCAGCATCCTTTGTTATATCAACTGCTGTTCTTTCCACAAGCACGCATTTCCTTGCATTTATGGCTGTTTTTATTCTTTAAAAATTTCCTTGAAGCAGTGGAGAGCCCCAAGCCATTTCTAATGTATCTGCATGTGTCTCTTGGTTGTGTTCAGTGCTTTATATTTGAAGTGCTTTTTGTTGCTGCATTCCCTGTTCGCATGCGAAAATGGAAAAAAAAACGCTTGGGTGAAAACTGCAAGAGATTTTGAAAAAGGATCTGTGATTGAGCTTATTTTTTGTATGTTGTATCAGTGCCATATGGACCTTTTTAAAGCAAAGTGAGGAGTTTGCATGTGATGCAGCTTTTTGTTACCACTGCAAGGTTTAGTGCATCTTTGAAATTATATACTTTTTTCTTTTGTGCTTGAAAAGGGAATTGGTTCTGCTGCTTGCTGCATTTACTGTAAAACTGACTCAAAGGCTTCCTCAGAGAATTTTTGCTGTAGATCTTGTCATATTTGCAACACTTTTCCAGAAATATATCCAACCTAGATTTTTTTGGTGGGTGGCTGACTTTGTGTTGTAAATGCCAACAATGCATATCTGTGACAGGTGAGTTGCAAAATGTGAATTCTGTGTTTAAAAGACAGATCAAGTGAGATTTACACTTGTTAATGTGTGCTGGGGAATATGATAAAGTGTGTGTGGCTGGTACCATGTTAGCGTGTGCTGCAAAAAGCTTGTGCAAGAGCTGTATTAAGGGAACAGTATATGGCACGAAATGATTCATGTCTAGCCTGCAGCTTTTCTGATGCTTCCTCTTTCTAATACTTGAAATTGGTCATGTTTTTTTGGCCACACATTTATTTAGAAAGCAGAAATCTCGCTATGTTGGCTTTGCCGAAACATTGCATTTTTACATTTTTCCAACAATTAAGCTTTCTTGTGGGTTGTCACAACGCCAGGGTTTTTGTTGTTGGGCCTGATGAGGGATTGAAACATTCTTAAAAATTTTCCTCTGTGTGCTCCATACATTGTGCTTGGTCTTCTTTCTGCATAAAGTTTTTTCTGCACTTGCCGAACTGTATAACTATCAGCTTTGCACATTGATGTGAAGCTGACAGTAATCGGAGAGAGTGCCGGGGTTTTGAAACAGCTGTCGTAGTTGTTGACAATGTTTATTTTCAAACCACAAGAACAGCAGAAAATATGAATGGATTGTTTGTGTGTTCATGCATAGAACCTGTGGGTGACTTTATAACAGTGTACCTCATTTATTCTGGGAAGAATGGGTACTGATTTAGTGTGCTCAGCTGTTTATCCTGTAACCGTTTCTTTTTTACTTTTTGTACTACTAATTTAGGCCGCATTTGGGTCCACTTTTGAACCGTTCTTTGTGGCGTTCTCAAAAAAGAAAGCAGTGAGATTATATTTTTCTTTTTTATGAAAGCATCTGTTATTCCCACTTTTATCAATCATAAGTGTGATGGAATGTCTTGTTTTTTTTATTTGATGCTCCTTTAATTGGCAGCAACTGGGAACTTCATTGTGGAGTTGTGAATTCGGAAATGCCAAGGGTCATAGATGAACTTCTGTTTTCAGTGCTTATCATTATGCTTTGAATAAGCCTCTGTGCTATATTTCTGTACTCGGCCACAAAATTGCATCAAACCGACCTCATCACCTCTACTTGTTAATAAACTTTTTTTTTTAAGCTAATTCAGCCACATTATGAATAGCATGATAGCCTTGCACTGATAGTCTGCATCATGTCTGTTTGCTTTATTTTTCATTGCATCGCCGGAATTCATCTATACTATTACAAATGCATTGTAATTTCTACCTAAAGAGCCCTCTTATTTTTTTTAGACATGCCATGTTAGCCTATTGCATGCTAGCATGTGGTGTGTGTAAAGGAAATGGTGGTGGGGGCTGCAGTGATCGCAGTTCAGAGACACCTCATTTGTATCGGACAGAGGGTACTGCCCACTACATTCAGTGCACTACTTCCTGCTACGCATGCTTAGCCAGGTTAAGGAATAGAAGTAACAAAGATGAGCTCATATGTTTCCCTGGCCACAGGTGTGACACTGGTACACTAGCATCCTCTGGAACTTGAACATACGCCTCAGTTTTAGAGCCAGTTGTGGCATGATGTGCAGCTTGCAAAATGTATTGTAGCTTTGGTTCGCAGTTGACCAAGTTGCACTATAGCAAGCATGAAAGGACGGCACAAGTGTGCTTTTTGTTATGCATAGGTTTGCCTCCTATAGCAATACCTGCATTCATTAAGCCACGTGTTACAATCTTAGTGTGGCTCTCTCATGCACACCCTTGGCATCCAGTTCAGTGCACTACTGGTGCAAGGGAACAATTCATTCTGATCAGTGCTTAAAGTCTGGCTGTGTTGAAGGGGGGTCATGGTCATTCGTGCACATCTGGAGAGGGAAATAAAAGGGGGGAGAGAGAAAGCCACTGGCGCCTGTTTTATACGTCCTTTTATATGGAGGTGAGAAATCATTTTTAAAGGTCATTTTCTGCTCAGTTTATCTTACAGACCTGAAACAAATGATCCCCATGCTCTGCCAGTGTGCTCGTTGTTGTTGCATAGCCTTTGAGCTGAGCTGTCAGCTCTGGACTAGCTCATGGTGTGAGAGCACAGGTTTTTCTTTTTTTTCTACCCTTTGTGTAGTGCTGACAACTTTGTATTTTTCTCCGTCTCGGTTTCACTAAAAATCGCCGTGAAATTTTCCAAACGACATAGAAGAAATGTTTCGACCACCACTCGTAAGAATCAAAAATTGTTGCTTGCTTCAGATTCATGCAGTCTCTGCATCCTTGCACAGGAGATCTCAGGTCACTTGCCAATATTGGTTGGGGGGGTCACCCCCCTGAGACCCCCCTGACTTTAAGCACAGATTCTGACTCATTGAAGGACTTGCAGGCCCAAGACCAGATTCTGAATCTGACTGCTAAAGTTTAGGAGTGCTAAGGTGACAGCTGTACACAGCTCTTCACATTCACTTCTGTAGCACCTATGCAGAAATTCCGGGGTACACCCCTGGCTGTTGATCACAGGAAGACAGAGCGGTTTTTCAATACAGAATTTCGTGGTCGGGGAGGCATGGGGAGTGGGTGGAAGGGCCGTCCTTTGCCTTAAATCTGGCCCTAGCACTTAATTTGCATTAAAAGGACACCAGTTGACCTGAATCGATGGAATACCATGGTCTGATCGGAAAGAGACCACTCTTTCTGAAAACGGAAGTTTTATAAGCTAGAAAAATAAACAACGAAATACAAGTGTGGCTATCACCGGTAGATTTCGGAAGTAAAATGCAAACGCCGACGCAGATATTTCGCGAATAGGAGAGGGTATGCTAAACCGGCATCCTTCAAAACTGCGGCAACTCGTCCTTTCCGGCAAAGACGTCTCTAGTATGAAAGGACTTGCGGGAATATTTCGAAATCCATTTTCTCACCAAGGAATAAATTTTTGCTGAAAATAATTGTACGAAGTTGTCCTCGATGCCTGGCAAGAGATCTGACCGGCCAAGAGGCAGCTGCAGTCCCACTCACTACCTAACTCTGCTCAGGAGGAAGAGGAGGAAAAGCAGGGAGGTTAACCGAACTCTAGGGGATCTATTGAGAAGAACTTGCAGGAAGGGTGTTACCTCTAACATGGTTATGTTTGAGGTAACTCCGTTACCACCTACCTATACCAACAGACCAAGGAAGTGTACCCAAATGGGCTTTTCCTGTATTGCCTATGGAAGGCCTTTGTTGCTCCATCGGCTTCCGCTTGCCTCTGACGCCTCTACTACAGCGGCGCACACTGCTAAAGCTTAGGACCGGTTGTGCCTCGGTATTTGTGGCACGCACTGGAAGGTTCTGCCGTTGAACCCACCCTGGATCTGCTCGGGTGGCTTGCACTGCTGAGTAATGACATCTGTCATTTTACTTCGATGTCGATGCCACTTACAGTTTATTGCTATAGCAAAATCCGTCGCCTGATGTCACGAAATTTACTGACTGGGCAAGAGAGGTCACGTGACCTTGTGATACGATCACAACCTGCTCACCGAGTTGTGAGCAAACGTAGTTTCTAGGTAGCATTAGCCTTCACACCAAACTGGCCACTTGACTCGCCATAAAAATTAAGACATGCTCTAAGCAGAAGAAATGGTACCCAAATCGACTCCAATGGATGGAATTTCGACATCAGACATAGATGAAGATACAGAAGTAGACTCGAAAGAAATGTTACTGTAGCTGAATGAAGAGCTCGAGTTCAAACAAAGAATGTGAAAAAATCCAGATAACAAAAAAAACTGACATATGCAAATGTTGGCACCGTCGCAGGATAGCAGTACACCTGCTACTGGAGCTAGCTATCCGAATATCGCTGTTAATGTACCGACAATTGCAAATAAACTGAGGTAAACACACACAGAAGCTGCAATAACAGAAGGTGTGACAATGTGAAATCTAATTCACTACTATTGCTAAACAGGCGAGTTGGTTGTACATTCTTGAGGGTAACAATGGTCGTCCTGTGTTCCTCCCTCGTTCGTCCCCGTCTTTTGCGTAGTTACCCTCAATAATTAAATGTAATGCTATTGCATTCGCCATAGTTTTTTTTTTTATCTTGTCGTCACACATTCTTGCTTGCGGCCTCGGCTGCATGTCCTTTTACTGGCTCGGCGCTTGCGGTGTCGCGCTCGCCGCGGAGCTTCTCCAGCAAAGCACAGTCACCCTTGTATATAGAGTGCTCGAGCAGCGCACCTGCCTGCCTTAAAATCGACACGTCGTCGCGCGGAGGTAGAGTCACATAGATGTGCAAAAGCTGGGCACGATGAGCACCTTTCCTTCCTACCACGGGCTGCTTTCGAGTTTCAATTTTTATTGCGTGGCGCCCACTGCTCGAGCGCTCTGCAATACATCGAACGCAAGTAAGCCGAGCCCACTTGCAACAAACTTTATACGGTCACGCGGATTGTGTTCGTTGTATCCGAAGTTCGAAGTTAGTGGACTTCCCCTAAAAGAGACTGGCATAACTGGCGGTTATTGGTCTTTAAAAAGTGTCACTGAGCTAAGTTTGCTTCTTCAAGACAGACCCTATCGAGCCGCTTTATAAGCTCTCCACAGCGGTCATCTTCTGCTTGCCGTCCGAGACCCCTGCTGCGTACGAGAGTGATTGTAGCATTCGCGGCAACTGGTTACAGTAGGTCCCATGTAACCATGCTACAGTAGGTCGGCATCCAAGTCTTCGTTCCTCTACAAAGTTGCAGGAATGCAGAGATCGCTTCGTGCGAGCGTTGCCGTCTGCACGTTGCCGGCACGCTGCGGCAGCGCAGAAGGCAGGGTTTCAATTGCGCGAGCGATGCATTCAATGTCTCAATCGCTGTCATTATAGTTGATCACCGGCTGTGTGCAAACGTTTATCTTTCAACGCTGCTACTGTATCGCGCTTGCAAGACTTTTGCTTCCAGTTTAGACACATATTGCTGAGCTGGTACACACGCCCGCACCGTATTAACCTTTTAGCCCGTCGGAGTGTGCTTGGCCAGTCGTTAAATGCAGTTCAATGCCGCATTTCTTTTTTATTGGAGGGGTTGACACTATCATGGGTATCACGGGAGCTTGGAGACGCACTCCGGCCTCCGCGCTGGCGGCAAGTGAAAATTTTTTGGCTGCGGGGGTGAGTTTACGGCGCCTCCTCGTTTGTTATACTACTACGGTGGTTCGTTTTATGAGATGCAGTGCCATAGCCCTAACAAATATCTTGACGGCAGCTCCCCCCTCGTTCATATTAAGCGAGTGTTCGTTACAACTGCGGCTGTTATAAGTGGGCTCGACTGTAATATCGACCACTGCCACCTTTTTAAATGAAATGTAGCACCTTCTCAGGTCTACATACGTAACGGAAGCTTATTGGCAATATTATTTTATTTCATTTTACAGTTGTACTATAATTAGTTCCTATTCTACATCAGTTATATTGTCTTACAGTAACATTATTGCTAGTTATTTTTTTTAGAGTTGTATTTTCCTTCTCCATAGTGTGTGAAAGTGTCCCTTTACATGTACCCGTTTTGTACACCGCCGCTATCGTACCCATTCTAAAACCTAGGTATCAACCTCTGACGACCGAGTTAATAGCCCGTGCATCAGCCCAACGTAGCCGCAGAACGCCATAACCTTAGCAACCCCTCCCCCTCAGTTCTTTTGCATGGTGATTATCATGACCCTCCCCCCCCCCCCCCCCCAAAAAAAAAAAAAAACGGAACGACACCTAATGACCGTTAGCTGTGGCCACCTGCCAACAGCTGGCTCTTACATGCACCAAACTTGGAAGGTGACAGGGTTCGTTCCCGTGGCAGCCAGCTTCCGGCTGTCCCTACTCTCCTAGAGAAGAGGGGGATTTCCCTCTTTCCACTTTGGCACCTGCCAAACGTGGCATATCGCAGTTGGCTCTTACGTGTGCCACCGTGGCTGGTGGTATACCCGTGTACACCCGGTCACACGCCGAATGGCAGGTGACAAAGTATAATACCGCCGATGGGTGCGGGGACGTGGGGCTCTTTGCTTTCGCATAAAAAAAAAAACAGGACGATCACTAGTGTGTGAAGCGAATGTTTGAGCGTTAGCTGTGCTCTGACAGCAAAGAATTTTTCATTAACATATGTTTTTTTTCTCACAAAATCTGACAGCCGGAGGTAAGTCCGGACTCGCCCATTGTCATGGCGAACCAATTGGATAGCCCTCCGCTGCTGACGTAACGAGCGCTGCATGACGCTTTGCGCGCGGATTCGGGCGAAAGCGCGGCACGGCTGGTCGCCGCGAGGCGACAATTTTTAAAAACGTATTGTAAATATTCTGCTTGTCTTTGAGGTCTGGTACGCGGCGTGAACGCTCAGTGGCCTGTACTGCACATAATGCAAGCAGTTTATAGCCAAACCTCAAAAACTTTCAGGAGCCTCTTTAAGTAATTTTTTTAATGTCGTTGCGGTGGAGCAATTGCCGGCAGATTTAACGCAAGGTTAATCCTACCTGTCGCCAGCATCAGCCTCAACCGTAATAACACGAATGTAGAAGACGGGCAAAATATTTTCAGTCTACAAAAGTGAACACAAACGCTCAGAAAACAACAAACCAAACAAAAGAAAACAGACTAAAGTACAGTGTGGCAGAGGAAAGAGACGAATGAACACGATGTTGCTGGTAAAAATATCGCCTCAGGTTTCGCTGGTTTTCATTCAATAATTTTTACTCCTCTCTCCCGTCCCCATGCTTTCCTCTGCCGGCAATAAATTTCGCAGCTGTCATCTACGGTAAGCGCCTGAAATGAATTAAAGCACCGCAGCCACTCGCGCTAGCTGTCTGTTCTAAATTGCAGTCTATGGCGCAAGTTTAACTTTATTGCTGTCAGGGATTGCGTGTGGCGTTATCAAGCTTTTTCCAAGCTCATTTTGGGTCTGGTGGGGGTACTCTAGCCTACGTCGCAATTTGTAATGGTCAACAATTTCCCCGTAATTTTGCAGGCGCTCCTCTTTTCCCCAATGCTTGGGGGGCTCTACGGCTACCCGGAAATAGAGAACTCGGGCTATAGCTCGTGAGCCGCCTCGTTACCGGGGACGGCGGCATGTGCGGGTGTCCAAATTAAGCTGTAGCGTGGAGGCGGCTACAAACCAATACATTTATGAAACCGGTATGGGCTTACCACGTGTACCCAGAGCTGAGGTAGTATGATTGATGCACACACTGTGGGGCGAGGGGGACCCTCGACCACATCATTTGGGAGTGCCCAAATTCTCCCGGGGCGGACAAAAATATTGATAGTAGAGAAGCCTGGGAAACCCTGCTAAGAAGCCCGGACCCTGAGCTTCAGAGCACAGCCATCCATCTGGCGGAAGAGGCCGCTACCAGCAACTGCCAGCCAGCCTCTAACTGCGGACGCGCAACTCCCCGTCTCCCAGGCCTGCGTGCCGGGGGCGAGGAGAAACGTCTTTTCTGATGGAAATAAAAGTTGTTCAATCAAATCCAAGCTAATTCCTGTGGCAGAGGAAAACTGTGCGCGGTTTAGTGTTAGCCATAGAAATACATGGAGAAAAAACTTTTTTTTTTCCTCCATGCATGACTTCGATCACGGCTTTGGGCTGAAAGCTACGAGCGCAAAGCGACGTTGAGGCCTGTACAGGCCTCACGCCACACAGCCACACGTGTGGCTGTTCTGCAAGCGCTTCAGAACAGTTGTGGCTTGTCGAAGGCGTCACCTCTCTAAAAGCAGCGTGAAAGAACATGGACGAAGAGAGCAAAGTGCGCAAGATAAATTCGAATCACCTTCGAACCATTTTTGAACAAGCCAATACGCTGCATGTATGTACCAAATGGCATATATCAGGACGTGAGCATGTAGTCTTTGTCAAAAATATACAGTCCAAAGAGTTTGCTTCCAAGCCGTGTAGCGGGGCTCTTGAGCACATTTGACAGTCCTAAGCTTGGGAGGGTTGTGGACTTCAGTTCCTCCCGCCTTCGTGAGGCTAGTGTCCCTGAGTATGCAAGAGGAGCCCTCGCGCTGGAGGGCTCAGAAGCAACCACTTGGACTGTATACTTTTGACAAAGACTGTACATTGAAAACGGGGCACAGGTCAAGGCCAGCAGCGTGTGAGAGCCGATACAAGGTGCCGGGAAAAAGAACATGTAACAAGAAGCCCAGACTAAGCTTTGATGTTTGATGCGAACAAGTTGTGAGACGACGTACACAATTAAGCAGTGGACATTTAGGTATTTTGGCTACACTTACCAGACTCGCAACGATCAATTAAAATGATTGTTTAGGAACTGCAACAGCAGAATTTACAGTTTGTGTCCTGTGGCTACCATCACGTTGGAGTCGCGGGTGACACGGCACAAACTTTCTTGCAAGAAGCCCGGTCTATCAATCTTCAGTGGTTGCCCCAAAGGACGACAGCTTTGCTAGGTGCAACACTCTTCTGCTCTTCGGCTACCTCTGCACCTGCCATGCGTTACGCGAGGCTTGTCGTGCTACAGAGCTGCACTCTTGTATCGACTGCGCACGAACTCTGCCTATACGCCGGTATGGATGCACAAGATTCACCGCACCCTCTCACCTATGTGCGCACACCGTTATGTTGTGGGAGGAGTGCGTTCTTATGCCGAGCGTGAGACACTCCTGCTCAAGACCCAACTGTGGTCAAGACCCTTTTCCTGAGCATCTCAGCCCAGAAGAGCCGAGCACCAGGCCGGGGGAAACCTTGTACCCATTAGAAACCCGGTGGGTATTCGGCGGCACTGGGAATCGAACCCAGCGCCTCCCGAATGCGAGGCGGATGCTCGACCACAAGGCTACGCTTCGGTTTTTAGTTCTTCCGCCTTTGAACAGAGTACATCACTGAAGCGCTAAAGCTATACGTAATGTAGCGCAACACGTAGTTTTCGAACTCTGGGCTTCAAGAGGATGAACTTGATGAAAGTGTTGGTGCCCTGAGGTTTTAATGTGAACGCGCGCAGGGTCGGGCTTCGGGGCTAAAAAGGGGGCCACAGATGGGCTTCTACCGCACGAGGAAGATTTAGGGTTGCTTGACGGCGGAACTTATCTCTGATCCGTCAAGGCAATTGTGGTCAAGACCCTTTTCCCAAGCATCTCACCCCAGAAGAGCCGATCACCAGGCCGGGGGAAATCTTGTACCTATTAGAATACCGCTGGGTACCCGGCGGCACTGGTATCGAACCCAGCACCTATTATTAGTCCGATATTAGTCCGAATATTTGTCCGATAGTAGTATTAGTTCATGAAGGCGACGATCTGCGATGCACAGCGCGAGAGTGTGATGCAGTTTAACGCAAGGCGTGATGGGCTGCGGCGATAGCGTAGTGCTCTCTTGCAGTGGCCAGAGAAGCTGATGCGTTCGAATCCCAGTCGCGGCAAAGTTTATTTTTATTTATTTACGGCTTGGCCCGGTTATACAGACGGCGGCGACGCGGCTAAACCTACGAACGGGCGCCTAATCGCTGCGCTCTAAAAATGATCGGCCACGTCCCTCGATTAGCGAGCCAGAAAAATGGACAATTCCACGGAGCACAGAAGACAAAGGCACGCTAGCACTGTCTTTGTCTTCTCCGTTTCCGACGCACGAGCTAGGACGCTCGGCTGATGTAGTCATGCGGGGGGCGTATCCTGTTGGCGTCCTCATTTCATTTTTGCGAGTGACCAGGGAAGTTACAGCGAAGATGGCGTCAGCCGAGGCTCCCCATCTGGTAAGTTGAGCTTCGCTTCTCAATCTGTTGGCAGATTCTGCTTGCTGCAATTACTTCGCTCCGCCGATTGCGAGACAGTGACTTTTCATGCTGTGCAACTGGGCCATTGGTCTTCACCAATCACATCGGTGTAGCATTCCGCGAAGCCATGCATTCACTCATTCCTTCCGCACCCTGTGCGCTACCGCGCCTTGGCGCCGGTCGTCCGTGTTTGGTCGCCCGTGTTTGCAGTTATTCATAATTATCTTTAGTGCCTTTTGCTGCTGGCGTAGCGCTCAGCGCATCTATGCAATGTTGTTCCCCTTTATAAGCTGTAAGCGGGTTTGAGTGCTGGAATGAAAGCATCCATGTTTGTCGGAACCAACCGAAAGCAAGGTCATCAGGTAAAACGTTTAGCATTGCCTTTGTCAATCCTAGAACAGTCCTTGCATGTACGATACGCGATTACAAGGGAATAGGGATGTAATTGCAACCGCTAGCTAGACGACCAACGGCCTGTTTAATGCCACCATGAGATGGGCTGTTCAATAGCTGCTGACGACGAAAACGTTCAGTACCTTGAGGTGGTAGAAAATATAGCGTGCATTTTATTTTACCGATCATTGTGCATCTATGAACGAAAGGTCTCGCATTGGGGCTACGATAATGGCGCATTCGGCAGACAACTGACAAGGCTGTCTACAGCTAAAAAAGAGCTAGGAAAAATAGGACGCGATGAAAATTGCGAATTAATCGATTGAGTCTGATATGCAGGTGAACGCCGCATGAAAAAACTGTCTCCACTGCCTTGTGCTTCGGCGAGCCTGTATCCTGCAGCCTTTTTAATGCGAAAGCATTTCTTGCCTCATGGATGGCGTGACCACGAGATGTGTACGCGAGGTAACGGCGATAACGATGTTTATTAAGAGGTAATTAACAGATATTAATTAATAAAATAAAACAGGTAAACCTTAATGCAATGAAATAACCGGTGATTAATAAGAATTGGGGGCAATAATCATAGTAACAGTAAGTGGCAGTTATAGTTAGTGGTAGTAATAGTGATAGAGACGTCATCAACCAGTCACGCGATGGGACCCAACTAGTCACGTGATAGGAACATGTCTAAAGAAGTTGTCGACGAGTTGATGACGTCAAAAACGACAAAAAGGCAAAAAAAAGCATTTCTAGACAAAAAAGTTGCGTCGCTCTCTGTCAGGTCTTTCTCGGATGCCGACACGTGTGGTACTCTAAATGCTTTCGCATTTATGCACGTAAGAAGACTAAAGGGCACCCCTTGAATTTTTTTCTTGCAGGCCTGGAAACTAGCTCTTTGTTCTAAATGAAAGTATGGGGCACTTACCTATGCTGATCTTTTTGATTACTTAAATCCTTTCATATTGTGTGCGATATGGGCCACTGGCAGGTGCTATGGTATGAAGTGAAGCAGGTGGGGTGGAACAAGTGTGCAGAATTAGGGAATGAGTTCGTTGGAAGTTGTCGCCAATGTACGCTCTGTAAGTGGTCTAGTGGGGAGGGGAATATACGATGCGGCTTTGCTTGTAGGGCTGTATGGCAGTGTGGCAGTCAAGGGGCTCGTTTCGGGTGTGTTCTTATGGTTGCGGGTTGGGGAGGCCATCCACCGGCGCCCGGACGCTAAGTTCGCGGGCAAACACATGAACGTGCTCATTTCCGCGAACGCCCTCATGCCCAGGGCTCAATGTAACGGTGATTCGTTGCTGTGGGGCTGGCAGCGCAGATAGTATGTGGGCCGAAGATGAAGAAACTGTGCCTTTACGGAACAGTCTGCATGCTGCTTGGAAGTCTGTACAGATGATCGCGTGGACAGTGAGAAGGGTGCAGATGTGTACTATAGACATAGTTAAGGCCAGACATTCTGCTTCTGTGGTGTTCGTGGTTCTGAGAGTTTCTACTTCTCGGGAAGTGCCTGTGCAGCTGAGTTTTCGCGCTCAGAAAGCAACAAATATCCTGAAGGTTCTGTCCCATAAGACATGGGGTGCACACAGGTTTTGCTTACTCCGCCTATACCGATCACTGATTCGCTGAAAGATGGACTGTGGGTGCGTTGTTTATTGTTCAGCCCGACCATCCACATTGTAAGCTCTAGACCCCGTCCATCATTCCGGTCTAAGGATTACTTTAGGCGCATAACGAACGTCACCTAGTCTGAACTTATATCTGGAATGCCACGAACTATCCTTGCAATCGTTGAAGAATGTTCTTAACACTGACATACGCATAAAAGTTATTTTCGTTGCCGGAACACCCCTGCAAACTTATTTTAGAAAATACACGTCAGACGGCTCTCTTTCGAAATAAGACCAAATACATACCAATCACAGGAATCGGGATAAACCAAACCGCCGAATTATGTGAACACAATCTTTCTGTGGAGCATCTGTTCCAGTACGAAAATGATGTCGCGCCCTGGATGAAAATGTCCGTGCAATGTAATTTTGCATTAGCCAAGTACGAAAGAAAGCTGTACCATTGGCATTTATAAAAAGCGATTTTTTTTAAATTGAAGAAAAATATAGTGAATTTGCAGCTTTATACATGGGTGGCTCAAAAACTCATGACCGGGTTGGTGCAACTGCCGTGCAAAAAGCTCAACTGGCCGTGCAGTTATAATTAACCCAAAAGCAAGCGTTTACACTGCGGAATTGTATGGAATATTACCAGCACAGGACAACATAAGTAATCAACACAATAAAAACGCGCTAATATACACAGACTCCCAGAAGTGCCATGACTGCAATTAGCTCGAAACAAAGATAAAAAAAAACTTTTTTTACTCTATATCCTGCAACAATTGCATCAGCTTGCGATACGCGGGTACAATGTACATTTCTGCTGGGTTCCAAGCCATGTTGGGATTCCGGAAAACGAGCTCGCCGACTCCGTGGCAGGAAATGCAACCAGAAGTGACGTCTACTAAATGTAGGTTCCCTGGCAGGACTATAAAGGGACAATTAAGTGAGCGCTGAAATCTGAATGGCAGGTTGAATGCAACCATGAACAAAATAATAAAATGCACCTCATAAAGCCAAACTTAAAAGAATGGAAGGATTTCCATCATAAAAAAAAAACAGATTTTATGAAGCCATAAACTGAAGACATCGCATCGGACACACACTTATCGCACAATTATTTACTCATGGGAGCAGAACCACCAGTATGCGAGCACTGCAGTGGCCCGCTTTGTCATTCACATCCTTTTAACCTGCCCATTGTATGAAACGCATCGTCATACTCATTTTGCAAACCTTTACAAATATCACGCACTATTCCATCCAGCTCTTCTGCTAGGTGATGAACCGATGGCTTCTTTCGACAAAGTTGTGGAATCTTAAATAGCATGGGAGTTTTGAAGTTTTTATAGTTATTTTTCATATCAGATCATCTAAAGGGTACCCTGTCACAGACAAGTAGGCGCCGTAGCCATGCACGGTGGGAGGCAACACCTCGCCCTCTTGCTGTTTGCAATGCCCTACATTCAACCTCCATTTCATTCTATTTTTACCGCCATGATTACACCACATTTTAAGTAATGATGTTTAGATCTTGTGATTTTGTTCCAGCCATTTACACTGGATTTTTAGTCTCTTATTTGCTTATTGCGCGCAGCGTTTCATAATTAGATCATTTTTACTATTAAACTACATTTAAATAAACATTGCTTTGGCGCTCTTTGGCCTTAGTCGCCTTTGCGCCAATATACTCCCAACTAACGAACATGTTCTGGCTTGTCAAGCCTGCTTTATCTTGTGGCCATTCTTTTATTGGTCTTGATATTTATAAAATGTTAACATCTTTTAATATTTGCCGTCTAAAGCCATCCCTTATGTCGCCCTGACTGGAGAATACTGCTCTTGACCACAATCACACGTATTAACCCCAATCGTACAATAAAGTGTCTGGAAAACTTTCTTAGTTGCCTTCCAAAGGCGTTTGTTGAGTGCTTAACATCTCCAATCCCTATATGAACTACAGCTGCAAGTCAAACTGCCTAGGATATTTACTCGGGTAAAACTATTTGCTGGGCTATTATGCTTCATTCTCTTACCGACACCAAAGAATCATTTTACAGCTGTACCGATTCTCTGACCGCGTTTCAGATGTGCACGTGACATTTGTTAGAATGGGGCAACTTAAAAAGATTGAAAAATAATAAGCCCCTGCCTGCACCACTAACGTACGTGCACGTGACAGTCCAAACATATTGCCTCGTCTTCCCGCAAGGTCGGGCGAACGCGACAGGCCACCGCAGAGTAACGAATACCGCGGAACAACTCGCTGTTGTGGTGCATCTGTGCAACTGAGCATAGCTTCTTCAGCTCGTCCTTTAGCAACTAAATCTTTCAAGATTTAGCACACAGACTGCTGCGCCACTCAGGGGATCCAAGAATGCTGCTCCCGACTAAACCACGGGTTTGTTTTCGCTCAATTTTCACACCGAGGTGGCATTTTAGGTGAGTTTTGTTGCAAGATTCGCGTACGAGATAACATCGAAAGTTGTATGAAGCCCGAAGAAAAACAAACAAACCTCCAGCAATGCTGAGAACAACATGGTGAATGGAACTTTGATTCTTCTCTCGCCCAACGATTACGCTCATTTATTCTAAATAGGATGAAGGAACGAAGAAAAATATTTTTGTGGAAAATAGTATCAAACTTTTTTGCGTGATTGGTTCTGAGGGAAACATTGTGTAGGACATTGAAGTAAATTCATCTGTCGATACTGGTGCAGCCGCGAAATACACTATGGAAATATTTAAACGTCGGGAATTTCCTCCCTTGGTGAAGGTGTTGCCATCCAGGTTGTATTTTAATGTTTGTTATGCTGGAGCGAAAATTGTAATTGTTCGTGACGAAACATTCAGATTCTGGATACGCTGTAGTTTGTTAATTTTGTATTTTCCTTACGTTAAAGAGAGGTTAGACTGGTGAAGGCCACATACTGCTAACACATATTCTAATTCAGGATCAAATTTCAATTCCTGTAAGGTCTTGTAGAATGGTGTTGACGTCTGAGCTTTTTGAAATGCGGCCGCGGATTACACAATCGTAGGCAAATAATCGGACGTTAGAGGTATTAGGAGGAATACCATTAATGTAACCGCAGTACGAGGGGAAGAACACCTGTTAGCGTAGAAAAATCACGATTGTTTGATGTGATGAACTACAAAACACTATTTTGACAAGCTCCGCTATTTGACGCGGAAAACGCCATTTCAAACTCGGCGCGCCCATACAGGAGCATTGTGGAGTCCTCATCAGGTAACCTGAATGGCGAAAGATGGCGCTGCGTGACCACCGGGATTAGGGTGCCTCGATGCGCGCGCCCTCTCCGCCGCTCCGTGCAGGGTGGAGCCATCCTTTGACAGGGTCAGTGCCGCCGCCGCGGAAGAGGGCAGCCATATTTGAGCCCACTCCTCGCTTCCCCACGGGCCGGTTGCACGTGCGTGGTCGCGCGTCCGCCCGGTCGCAGTTTTCTTCGGTTTCAAAACTCGCAAGATGCCTGGCTGTTGCGTGCCACTGTGCTCAAACCACTCCAGAAATGGCTGGAGAATGTTTTCATTCCCAAGAGACCCTAAAAGAAGGCTCCTCTGGACGGTGAAGATAAAGCGGGACAAATGGCAGCCTGCAAACTCTTCGCGCATATGCAATGTAAGTACAGTGATTATTTGGACGGTTGCGATTTTTTGTAGTTATGTCTGTCGCTGCAGGTTTACATTTAATATGTGCGCTGGAAGTTGTGTTAGTGTTCCTGGAAAGGCTGTAACTACGCACGCTACGTGACTACATCTTTTATGAAACATATATAAGGAGGAATTATACAGCAGATGAGTGGCGGAAAATCATTTTCATAACTCGCAGGTGTGGACATGGATTTTGTATTTCTGTGCACAGGCTAATAAACACAACTAACGGTAATATTAGTTATATACAGTGAAGCGTTGCAGAAGCACTCGGCATTTATGCAATAACAGACTGCTTGCTTGTAGTCGGTTAGCTTAGAGCCGACAGGTTCTTGATTAATTTTTCAAATGGCCCTAAAAGCAAACGCATCAAGAGACATGCGTCAGAAGCGTCAGAAACTTTGACAATAGTTTTGTAGAGTTTTTATTTGTTCCAAGGCTGTTTGACGAAGCCAGGAATTAGTTACTTTTGGTAAAACTCCCGTGAATGTGAGCTTTCGTATATAGTAGCTTCGCTAAGAACTTGTTGCTTCTATCTGGCATTTCTAACGTTGGCGCAGTTATTGTGCAGTGCCGGCTATTTCCCTTGTGCGCAGCCATTATTAGTCTGACTTTTAGGATTTGATAAATGCAGCTGCCGAGTGTGCGCGACTCCTTAACATCGCTGGAGCAGTGCCAGAACTTGTGTATCTTTCAAAAGGGGCATTTCTTTCTGTTTGTACTACATACTGGACGCCTGAATTAATTTTCTTATGCAGGCCCATTTCGAAGACAACTGCTACGAGAATCACCGCGCGGATGGAAGGAAGCTGCTAAAGTCAAACGCTGTTCCAACCATTTTTTCGTTCAGACGTAAGTTGCACTATATTTTATTATTGATGGCAAATATGATGTGCATCACTGTTGTGACTCATGAGTTAGAATAATAGCGCTTAAAATCTGGCCTTCTAAATGCAGTACCAATTGCATTACCAATTGCAATTTTAAAACTTTGTCATTGAAATTGTGCCTGTTGCCAAATGTTTGGGAGTGCTCTTTGAACAGCACACGTCTTGGGATCTGCAAGTAGATACAATCATTAGGAAAATATCCAGAGTATCCGGAGTACTTTCTAAATTGAGACATTGCCTCCCTACATGTGTAAAACGCTTTATATATAACTCTCTTTTTATGTCAATAATAAACTACTGTTATTTAGTCTGGGGGACAACCACTTTATCAAACATTAATCAGTTACATATAATACAAAAGAAGGCTGTTCGAGCGATCATGAATGTCCCATACCTTGCTCATTCCGAACCACTATTCAGGGAGTTAAAATTAGTGCCGCTTCCTGAACTTTATCACCATACTCTCAGAAAGCGTTATCAAACAGGTATCAGAAAGAAAAACAAAACTCTTGAAATTATATCGAGTCTAACACTAAACAGAAATGTTCGGGACACTCGCTATCACGAGACTTGGGAGGTTCCGTGTAACCGCACAAAATATGGTGACCAGATGCTGCGATTTCAACTGCCGAAATTACTTAACTGATTACGCACACTATATATATATATATATATATATATATATATATATATATATATATATATATATATATATATATATATATATATATATATATATATATATATTTTTTTTTTCAAGTTACAACGCGTTCGCCTCTGTGTTTTTTGCACTTATTTATTGACTGTTTGTTCAGATGTGTGGTGATATTGTTACTTTCCTATCATTATTTTTTGTATGCAAAGTGTTACCTGCCTAGTTTTTTTGCACAAGTTCTTTTCATTGATTTCATGTCTTGCTCATATCTAATGTATATTTGCACTGCTGTGTCGCTGTCAAGAAGACGGTCAGTGGGCGCTGCCAAGCCCTATTTTTGTGGCTTTTTGCTCACTGTCCGTGACATCAGTGTCTGTGGGTATTGATGTTGAAATAAATTGGAATTGGAATTGAATTGGAATTGGAACTTTTCAAGCTTAAAATTTTCGCTTTTAGGTTATCGTTCGCGCAGCTATGAAATAACTGCCGACACTGAGCAATTCTGACGAACTTCACTCATTTCTGCTCTTGCATTTCCTTTTGCTTGTGCAGCTATGGTCCACCACCAAAGAAAGGCTCCTAAGGAGAGAGGCACACCCGCTCTACCAACTACATCAAACTCAACAGTGCAGGAACAAGGACCTGGCGTTTTTGCGGATTGCGATGAGCCTGGGGGAACGAACTTAAGTGAAGAGGTTGTCTATCAGCCTAGCGATGGACAAACAGAGCAAAATGAAGGCTGCGATGCACATTCATCCAGTAGTTGTTGCGCTCAACTGAGAAAACAACTGGAAGATGTGAGAAAGAACCACAGACAACTTCAAGAAGTGCATAAAAAAGCCAACTTGACTATTAACTCTCTTAGAAAGAAGGTTCGAAAGCTAAAAAGCGCCGTAGAGCACTTTAAAAAAAGGATAAAATTTTTAAATAAAGATCAAGTTCGTGCACTTTCCCGAAAAAGCAACAAGGGAAGCATCTGGTCGCCGCAGACTATTAAACAGGGGCTTCAACTGAAGTTTTCTTGTGGGAAGTCTGGTTACAGAACTCTCAGACAGCTCGGCTATCCACTTCCGGCAGAAAGAACTCTATCTCGTCGCCTCCACTGGCTCAAGTTCTCACCAGGAATTCTTACAGACGTTGTAGAACTTCTCCAAGCGAAGGCACAAGGCATGGAAGATGTAGAAAAAGACTGCGTCCTCTTTATCGATGAGATGGAGATTGCCAGAGGGTTTCAGCTTGACCGCGCTGAAGACATTGTGTATGGGGGAGTGACATTGCCACAAAAGCCAGATGAGCCTGCTAATCACGCTCTGGTGTTTATGGTTGGAGGTCTCAACCAGCGATGGAAGCAGGTGATAGCTTATCATTTCACTGGAAGCCATGTGGATGGCCGCACGCTCAAGGACATTGTTCTGCAAGTTGTCCAACTCTGCGCCGATATTTCCCTCAGAGTTCGGGTTGTAACGTCCGACATGGGCGCCTCAAATCGAGCGATGTGGCGTGAGCTGGGATTTTCTAGCCACCGAAATTCGAAGACAACCTGCTCAATACCACACCCTTCGCTCAATGATATGGAGTTGTTCTTCAACGCAGACGCTGCTCATGTTTTGAAGAATATTAAAGGTCAGTTGATAACATCTCATGCATTTACATTAAGTGAAGCAACAGCCAGCCAGTGCGATCTTCCCTCACGTGAAGTGAAACTGGATCATGTGCATGCTGTGCTGGAGTTTGACAAGGAAAGGGAGCTAAAGCTCGCACCGAAGCTCTCTGAAGCCCATGTCTCATCTGGACATTTTACGAAAATGAAAGTCGGACTTGCCGTGCAATTTTTCAGAGAAGCTCCCAGTGCAATCCGATACCTCATCAAGGAAAAAGTGCTGGACATAGAGGCAGAAACAACAGCTTGGTTTTTAGAGCTGGTATCAAGATGGTACGCATTAATGTCGTCGCGTCATCCATCTGTTGCCCTAAGTCTGCACGATGTGGCGAAGCATCATAGAGCTCTGGAAACTCTAAACCTGGCTCTAAACACCTTTCAAGGGATGAGCATGGGCAGCACGTCTCAGTGGAAGCCATCGCAGGCGGGCCTCCTGATCTCCACAACGGTCGTGCTTCGCCTGCAAGACATTCTTTTGAACTCGGAGGGCTACAGCTTCTTACTCACCAGCAGGCTGCTACAAGATTGCCTTGAGAATCTTTTCTCTGTGGTTCGTCTCAGGAAGCCTGTCCCAGACGCCTATGATATGAAATGCGCACTGAAACTTGTGTGCATAAGCCAATTTTTGCACACGCCGTCTACCACCAGCTACAGTGTTGACGATTCTGAGTACCTGGTTGACCTTCTGTCAAACGGGAAACGTGAACTCGCTGAAGCCGAGGTAAAGGAAATCGATGACTCGGAGGTTCTTTTCATTGAAGCGCTAACATCGACTGAATGCAGCATTCTGTTCCATATTGCCGGATTCCTCGTTAAAGGTATTCTGAAAGCCATAAATAATTGCGAGCAGTGCAAAGCTACTCTGCTCGGTTCTAGTGACGCTGAAAATGCATATCTCACAAGGCTGAAGGAGTACCTCGAAAATGGCGACAACCTGCATTACCCCAGTCCTGAAGTGATGAAAGTGCTGAAGTCGTGCGAGGAGCATTTTAAGGGCATCACAGAATGGGCGGAAAGCCTTCTAACTATGAAATCTCCAGTGCAGGCTGTGATAACATACCTAAGACAAATGGTTCCGTTTAATGTTGAAACATGCCAGGTTCACAACGAAATCATTCAGAAGTTGTTATACTCGACCTACGCTCGAACGAGGCTGCGAATTCACCTGCGACAACTGGAAGAAAAAAAAGTCAATGGACATGCAAGCAAAACGTGTGCTGGCGTCAGCTTGCCGTGAAGAGATTTGTAAATATTGTGTATAAATGTCAAATTCACCATAGTTCGCTTGTCTCCTATTTTTTGACAGTAGCTTTAATAATTTACAACATAAATAAACTGCATTATTACAACTCCTAAGTAAGTGAAATTTATGCACTTACGTTTCTCATTAACTCTTCACACTATATAAGAAAAACTTCCTCAGTCGATGAGACACGCGCATTTTCCCAATATAGGCTCTGTTGATAGATGTTATTTTTTTGCCTTTTCATGAGAGTATTTTTCACAGTCAAGTTTGCGTTCACTTAATGTTTTCGGTGAAGGTATGAAGGCGCCGAAATTATCCCATGCTTTGTTAAAGTGGTTACTTTACATGAAAAAAGCGGCACGAATTATGCAGCTGCATTGTATATTACAGCTACAGTGCAAACTCCTGTACCACAACATTGTTTCTTTTTTTTTACCTGCACAAATTAACAAACAAAAACAAGCGATGCCAAGGATCAAACGACTACGAATGTCCAAGGGCCTACAGATTGCGTCCATTTGATTCTGAGGGGGTAAAATGTTTCATTAATGAGCCTTATCATTCTCAGCATTTAATATTGACTAATACGTTGCGGCGAACGAGATAAACTCTGTTTTTGCGAGTCAGCGCACTGAGTCCCAGACAATTTACAAAACTCCGTAAGTCAGCTTTTCTGCATAAAAAAAAACACCTTTACGATTGCGACGCGAACTGTCCGAGGGAGAAGAGTTGGGTGCAGCGCAAACGACTTTTATTCCTTTATGTTATGGTGTGCACGGCCAGGCGAGCACCTTGGCACAGCTGCGTTTCAAATTTCCTTCAGGAATGCAGCCCGGGGAGGGTGCATTGTAACCGCAGCAATAGCTTGGGAGAGCGGCCCCTAATCTCTTTATTGTGAAAGCAACACAGGGCAGAAGCCTGTAGGAAAGGGTTCGGCAACAATAGATGTCCCCAGCGATGCACCCTATTTCTGCCTCCAAAACCTGTTTCGCCGCGATGGTGAAGGGGCCTTCGCTGCGCAGAGAAGCTTACCTCCAGTGTTCTGAAACGAGTGGGCTCAAATATGGCGGACACTGCAGCAGACGACGCGGTTGTCCCCACCCTGCACGGAGCGGCGGAGAGGGCGCGCGCATCGAGGCACCCTAACCGGGATCGCTGGTATCGAGGCACCCTAGCCGGGATTACGCCGGGTGGCGGCGCGACCTGCAGGCTGCCTAGCTGGGATTTGCAGTGATGAACACCTAAACAGGATTGCAGCGATCATCTGCGGGTCATTGCTAGGGCAGTGCGTGTTCTCCGCCTTTCTGCTTGCCAACCTCAAGAGTGTGCGGATGCTCAGCTGGCGACGTATTTACAGAATTGATCACACTTGTCTAAATTGCACGAGCGGTGTGCTGTGGAGTAAATGAAGTGAAATTTTGTCGCAGCTGCTTTGCTAGGGGTGAGACGCTGGTGCCTTTGTGGTTCACTAGCCTATTTGGCTGCTCTCAAGCGCTATTATTATCAGTGAAAGTCAATACTTGCTTTAGAATTTCGTTTTATTTTCCCCTGCCGGCAGTTGGCATTGACGAGGACGGGCTGCACAGACTCTGTGGAGACAAGAATAGGACTCGACTTCAGCTGTTCGTGCGGCAGTAACACTCGCCGCCCCAAGTCGAAGGAAAGGTGGCATGTACAACTTCTGAGAGGGGAAAACCAGAGGGAATGCATAACGAGTCACATGGCGTCGCTCAGAAGCAAACTCTCTGGGCTATAAACTTTTGATAAAGGGTGTACACCTGCTGAGTAAAGCAGTTGATAATGAAGTAGAGGCCTTTGAGAAGAGCACTGAACAACGTGCGACCACAACGCACATGCTAGCGTTACGCACCGCCATGTTTAGACATATGATGAACGAGGTCAAAGAATACCTTACCAAACTCCTCGCCCAACCCCACGCACCCACGGAAGCGGCTGCCGAAGCAGGTTGTACTGGCGTCCTACCCACGACTGGCCTTCAGAGGAGACCACCTCCTACGAGCTGGACCCACCGTCGATCGTGCCATGCCTCACCTCAGCAGCAAAACAGAAGCCGGGCTGGATGTCCTGCTCAACTCGATTATAGGACCCTTGCAAAGGCTCTGGGTAGGAAGTCGCTGAACTGCCCGCATCCGAGTTTTCTTTATGGGTATGATGGACATGCAAATAGGCGAAACAAAAACATAAAAAATAGGCAGTCGACTGCGATTGACGACAGCAGAGTATGGGTTAGTAGACGCTTTTAGCATACCGGAGACGTACTAGTAGAGACGTATACCGGCTTACCGGACCCCTCCTGCGCAGGAGGACACGCCGTAATCCTGCTACACTCTGGCGATCCAATTCAGCAGAGCTGACACGCTGCCACCCCTACCCCCCCCAACTTTCAACTCTCCCCAGCCAGTCACATACTGTCCTCTCTTCGTCTTCTTCAATTTCCCTCTCAGTCTCTTTGAAACTGGAGAGCGGGATTTCCCCCCATTTTTTTCACCCGCCGCCCGTCGCCTCCCGCCCGCTCCAAGTCTTCCCTCTCCACTTTGCCACCTGCGAACCAAGGCTCCATATGGACGGACAGATTTTTCCGACACGGGAGTTTTAGTTCGGACGCATTAAAAAGTGATTTTAAACATGAGGTTCTTGTAGCTCCCATTTTCGGCAAACTAAGGCGAATGTTTTCCGGAAACCTCAGCAAATCTGAGGCCGAACATGAAGCCGAACTTATTTGAAACATTCGGAAGTTTACCGTCAGAACTGTAGGCAGCACAAAAAAAACAAAATACATCCCACGGACGCCATATTCTGCCATGCGTTGGCAATGTGACAGCACTAACAGCTGTTGATGCTTTAACCGGAAGTCCCGATCACTTCCGCTGTCGTGACGTTACTTCCCTCCGGCCAATGAGAATGCTCCCGCCTGGTGGCGTCATTCACTACAGCCAGTGGGAGTACTCCGATCTGGCGACGTCACTCCTAGCCAATGGGCGAATTTTATGACTGATGATTGTTGGCCCCATGGGGCTTCTAACACTGTCCCACTAAAAGATTCATATTATACGCTCGAGTGGGATCTGGCTGTCCTCTACCCGGGACAGTTGTAGGACCTGGTGCTGGTGAGGGCCGCCGAAGATATGCTCTGCACGGCTCAGAAGATCAGTGCTAAATTTTTAAGGGGGTTACCTGTTCTTGGGCTGACACACTGTCGGTTTAAGTGGAAACATGGCCTTGGGTCCAATACTTCTTCAGTGGTAGTTGTGTTAGTCTCGGCCTAGGAGCAGGTCTAGAAACATCGTTGCCAAGCCGTTTGTTGACTGACTACAGGCAGGTCATGGCTGACGAAGGCAGAGAGGTAGGCATGCGTTAAACGTAGAACTCAAAACAAGCTATTTATCTGAGCGCACTTGTGCCTCCAACAAATGAAAGAAGCTCGCTGGCGGCGATAGCAACGCGCAAACTGCGAGTTCGGAGCGGGATCAGCGTGACTGCAGCTGCCGGCAGTGGTCTAATTAAACGTGATTAGGAACTTTCCAGATGACGCGCTTACAACGTCGCGAGTAATCGCGGAGTGTATATAATGACGATAATCGCGATCGAATCTGAATCTTTCGCATTTATTCGCGTCTAGTGAGTATGAACACGTTAAGTCAATTGTATTGCGTGGCGAGCAGTAAGGCCACGGGCGGGCGATGAACAAAGGAGCATCAGAACATTCTGACATTGCGTATATGGTATTGACCCGCTCAGTCGCCAATACACACAAAGGTGCTTGCCGCCTTGTCGAATTGATGAACGGCGCTGTCGGTGTTCCAGGTAGGCACGGCTTTGCGAGCAGAGGGAGTGAGCGCTCCGTTAAGCGCTTTTCAGCGTTCGCTCTCGGCGCCGAAAATGTCAAGGAAAACAATTGACAGCAGTGGACGCAATCACTTTCGCCAGCGCAATAAAAGCGAGTTGGTGGGGGGTCGATCAGTTCTCCCGATGCTTGCGTATTTTCCGTGTGACCTCCTTTTCGACAATCCGCGTACAACGCGGCAAAACGAATGAAGTACTTACCGGAGTTGTCTTCGTCGACAACAATCCACGAAAAATTCCCAGATTAGCAATCTACGACAGGGGGATGCAACCTAGGTCACGCGACATTGCGACGTCATCGCAACCTGCCCACCGAATTGTGAGCAAACTGCCTACCGTGGCTGGCGGCAGTTAAATTAATGGCTGGTCTCGAAAGAGGTTGCCCGTGAAGAGCAACCTGGGTCTCAAAGCCCCAACGGTGGCAGCACCTGCCATCGCAGGGCAGTGGTGCATTGCTTAACCGCTGCACCACTGCGCCAGGAGCGGAATGAGGACTCCCAGGGGTCTGTGAATATAAAGTAGCGAATGATCAATTCAACATATATGGGCGTTACCCCATTAACGCTATTGCGTGATGCCCTGAAGGCGAAGTGTAGGTGCCCATCTAGTTTTTTTGTGTTATACCTGTTAGAAAGCTCCGCTCGAAAATCTCACTGGTCCCGCTGACCATTTGGCGGAGGATACCAGAGGGCCAAGCCACTTGTATGCTGGGTTGTCGACTATTGTTGTCGTCTTGCAGCGACTATTATTTCTCGACCATTTTTTGTAGCGAGAGCTACACTGGGCTACCAGTCGAGCATTTCGCGGTGGCTGGGAGAGGCCAGTTGTGCGCGTGCGCCGTAACCATTTCCAACCGGAGAGGAGCAGCAGATGCAGCGTGCGCTTCGC
>JARKHS020026603.1:0-55182 GCA_030143305.2 Amblyomma americanum | reverse complement strand
AGGCTACCAGCATATAGCGATGTAATAATGGTAAAATATGCAAAACTGTAATGAATGTATGGTGATGTGGGAGCTGATTCCTTTTACTTTTTTTAATGAAGATGTGTGAACAGAACTGATTACGTGCTGGCGCTGTGCTACCGAGTCGATGTTTCAAACCTTCTAATGTGACGTTTAATGGGGCACACTGTTGTGAACTTCTGTTTTGAGTGTGCGATTTTTGTTTGTAAGTTTGTAATCATACTCTTTGTTTTTTCTCATATGGGATCAGTTAAGTTTGCGGCCCGCCTTTCAGACGACCAGGTGCTGCTCACACTGTTACCTTTCATATAACTGTTTTACAGAGACCCATCGTTCACCCTAAACGGCTTCGCAGAATGGTCGCGCGGAGATCGCGAGTAAAAAACTTCGAGGATGCGGGCGTATAATTGATTTAGTTCAGGGGCGCGATTACGGATCAGTCTCAAAAAACTGTCTCAATATTGAGACAGTGACGTCAAAATGACGACACCGAGAAATGCCGACCGCCGAATCGGCCAATGCGGAGCAAGGAGGCGGTGGGCTCCGCCCCGAAACCACTAATCGCACGACAAGGGACCGTAGACTAATGTTTTGCAGTAAAAACGCAGTGAATAAAAACGAGTAATGTTTTATTTTGCTAAGTAACTGTATTTCAAACCCAACAGCACCAAGCAAAAGAACCAGTGTTTTCATTTTTGCAATTAAGTTTGCTGTTCAGTCACTTTTTTTGCCGCGAAGGTGTGCTGTCAGCGGTATAGCGTGAACATGTTAGTCTGAAAATGAACAAAAACGCAATGAAGAAAACAAGCAATGTTTTATTTTGGTAGTAAACTGTGTTGCAATCTCAACAACATGAGGGAAAATTAGAAGCATTTTCAGTTTTGCAATTAAATTTGCTGCAGGTTAACTTCTCTTGCCATGAGGGCGCGCTGGCAGTGGCATAACGTGAACATGGCGGCCTGCAAGAAAACAGCTGATTCCATGGCTAGTTCCTGTTTTTTCGCGTGTCGTCTAAAATCAAGGTACTTTGCGGATGTCTTAAGTGCGCAGAAAAATCTGATTGAAGGCAGTGAATGCTACGGGCCTGCCGAGATCAACTTACAAGCAGCGCTCGGCTCGAAAATCGACGAAGACAACTTTAGTCTGTGTTCTCGGTCGGCGCCTATCGATCGCCGAGTGACGTGTGGTTCTGTTTATTTTCTTTAGAAAATACCAGAAAACCATGAATCATCACATAGAAGCAACTGCCGACAGACAGGTGCAGCTGCTGATAGCTTGCAATCTCGGTGCGGGAAATGAGAGCCGACACGGCCTGCCTCTGTGGCAGCACTCTTCTGCCTCGTAACCAAGTGTTGCCGCCCACATCGGGCTAAGCACTTGATGTTTCGTTTGTATTTTTGTAGCTCCGTTCGGTTTATGTTCAGTTGTTGCCGTAGTTTCTTTTTTTTCCTGTGCAAGATGCAGAAATTGTGATGCTTATGCTCCACTTTGTTTAGAGAGAAAGGAAGCACTTGACTTGATAACTTTGCTATTGTCACCGAGGAGAGAACGAGCTTGTTCCATTAACGTTATTTACTGATCATGTAGTAGATCCAGGGTCAACCTGGAAAGAAGTAGTTTGCTTGTATAGAGGCTAATTGCAACTGGGCAGAAAGTTGAGCAAGTTTGTTCATGTTTGCTGGTACACAGCGCTTGAATTGCATATGATCCAGGGCAGTGAGGTAGGTAGGACAGGGCAGTGATGTGTAATATTGTATTTTGCTCAGCAGGCGGAGTGATGTTGGTATAACTGGGTTTGGTGAGGGCAGTGTTTGAAGGGCTTTAAATACTTTGCATAGCTTCTAACATGCACTTCCTTTCAGGTCGGAAGACCACTTGTTTTTTTTTTTTAATTATGGTCCATCATATCTGAGACACCCTGTATACAAGCCACTCCAGTTTGAAAGGGAACAGCCAGTTGAAAATGACTAGGACATTAAATACCTAGGCGAAAAGTAGCTTGACAGCAGTTGCACTTATCACACATATTATATGATAGCACAAGGAGCTTGTCCGGCCATTCGGCATTGTCACCGTCTCGTGTCATCATGGACAAGACTTCATAGCCCTGTGTTACGCAAACCAAGCTAGGTGTCAGTTATGGGGCAATAACCGAGTGCTCAAAATTTCCCACAATGGAGCTGCCTGTATATTCTTAGAGCTGTAGAGCATTTCCAGTAACGGTGTTGCATGATTTGTGATTGTAAACTAACCTCTAATCACACACCATCTCCTTGATGATGTGTCTGTGATGTTTACACATCTTTGTCTATCAGTGAAGATGTTCTAGTCATTCAGCAGTCATTGTAGCCACTGCACCTTACAATCTTTATTATGCATTGTTGTACAGCGGTTTCCTTGCAGTAGGTACAGCTTTTAGCACAGAGCGAAACCCCTAGCCACACACCATTACGCTAAAAGCTTAGCTTTGGTATTTACACTACTTATATGTGCCAAAATGTTTTGTAGTCCGGAAAATGCATCATGTACACTGTACTATGCCATATTTATTGTACAGGTAGCCTCTGTATGAAAGAAAACATGCACTTTGAACTCAATTTTTCAGATTTTTTTTTCTTAACTGCACTCAGAAATGCCATACGGTAATTGTACATCAAGGTAAAGTATGCTTGTATGTACACTGCCTTTTCTGCAATAGAAACACTCGTGTCAAATGCTGTGCCTAAAAAAATAAACGCGCTTACTGAATGTATGATGCAATAAAAAACAGCTTTTTGATTCCAACAAGCATCACAAATATTTCATGCCTTATTCCAGCACTACACGTTTGGTTCATGCATGTTCGTCACACAGGTAATGACCACAGGCACTCCACCAAGCTGGAAGGAGACAGCAGAGAAGGGGCAGGTGGGCTGACATAAGCATTGACAAAAGAGAGTTCAAAATGATGCTTTTCAGAAATTGGGCGAGCTGCTTCAACACCTTTTCCGTCTTCAGGAAGAGACTGTGCAACACGCTGCTGAGGGACTGGAAGATATACTAGCAAACACACTGAAAATGAAGTGGCAGCCGGTGGGGGCACTTGTTTGTCACTGCTGGCTTCTCGCTGCACACAGGTTGGCCAAGGGCACAACCACATCACACAATTGCTCACACACTTGCAGATGTGTGTTGTGCAATGACACAAGGAAATGACAGTGGCAACAGGGGAAGAGTGCCTGATATGACTCTCTATGCCAGCATGGTGAGTCGTCTCTGGACGCTAGATTTTCCATCGCAACTGCCGCTGCACCATCCCTCGGTACGCCTTCCTCTGGAGACGGGTCGTCCTAGAGAGGCCAAAAGTACAGCACCGTATGCTCTTCTCAGGAGGCAGGTGAGGAGGGATCCTGTCTGTACGAGGCAGCCACCATTTAGAGGTGGCCCGTTGTTATCTGGGTCAGAGGTAGTGTCGCCTGCACCCTCTGCTGATATGGGCACATCCAAACAGAGGCTGTGAAGTGCAGCACGTGCGGTGATGATGCGCACTGTCCACTTCCACTGGCACTGGTGCATCCGGTGTCCTTGAAAGCAACGGAAGCAGCTCTTCGGCACACCAATACAGCGCTCAGCCACAAATTGTGTGAAAGCATGTGGCGTGTTGTACAGGCCTTCTGCTGAGTCAGGTCTGTAATGTCATGCAACTGGTGCAGGCAGCCATGGCTCCAGTGGGTAGACATAGTTTCCTGCATAACAAAAAATGATGCAGCTAAGCATGTCCTTTCTCAGTGATCTCAACAGCATTACAGGACACTCTGCTATACAGTAGAAAACTCACGCCAAGTAGCCCACATCCAGGCTTTGCTGAATATGACATTCAAGAGCATACATACATGCAGGATTTAGATGTATAAGTGAGCACTACTGTAAGGTCAGTCTTTTACCACCATATTCATATAAATGATGCGCTATGATTGCCTACAAAACACAAGCGCTGTCAGGTGCATTTTGCTTTGGTTTCTTCAACAGGAAAGGCTATGCATTTCAACAATGTAATATGTGTCCTGTGTTTCTGCTGCAATTATATTTAACAAAAGGAAAGGGTGGCAATACACTGTATCATACTGTAAAGTGTCTGCATTTGTGTAACTGTCCAGACTGATTCTTGTAGCTTTAGCAGATCCGGCCAAATGCATAGTGCTGGAGCTCAATAGATGTGACTGAGTTCGCCCGACGGGTGACACGGCTATTTTACTGCTTACCCAGAAAAAAAATCACCGTCGTCCAGCAGGCCTTCCTCCGCCTCGGAATGCCGCCAGACAAACGCGTCGCGGAAGGATCCGGGTCAGCGCGAGTCCACGGCCAGGATGCACATGTTCGCGCCACAGATCTGAGAAAAAACAAGCACAGCCCGTACTCACTCTCGCTGCCGAGGCCCGCACTTGTAGCTCATGCACTTGTAGCACTTGAACTCATGCGGTCAAAAACAGTGGCCGAGGTATACTCACTATTACGTCCGCAGCGTAGAACCGCTTGCGGCTCGTTCGCAGCACTGCCCCCAGACTCCTTGATAGTGATGAGTGCCCAATCGACACACCCGACGACGCCGGAGATGCTGCCGCGGCGAACGTTTAGGCAAAGGACGCCCTCCTTCGCCGCCGCCTTCCCCTCGGGTCTCCTCGGAAAGCGAACACCCCCCTTCTGTTACCCAACGTTGACATTGGTCTCCGCTGCCCGCCGCAAAGGCTTGTTCACAGTCGGTTGGGCTGCGCCGACGTTTTCTTCATTTCCAACGGCGCCTTGAAACCCACCGGAGGCGAAGAAGCGCAGCGCGCACAGCACTGCCGCTCCACTGACAGCGCACTCACCCGCGCACCTCCCAGTTCAACGGCGAGTTCGTCGCACAGACACTGCGCAGTCTCCTCGAAATAACTCTCCCGCGCGTCAAAGTCGTCTTCATGCACCCTCCGACACCGTTGCTCGCGCGGTCACCCGCGTATACGACGATGTAAACAGCCGCCATTTTCTGTCTCAAACGTGTTGATACTACTTTTTCCAGTCTCAAAAAATCGTCTCAATCTGCTCGCATAATTAGATGGCCAACGTCACCACTTCTGCGCCATTTACGACGTCAGTCAGTGACGAAAAAAATCAAAATGGCCGCCGACCAATAGGAGAGAGCCAAATGATATACTTTTTGAGACAATTTCGATTGAGACTGATCCGTAATCGCGCCCCAGTTTTGAAGGAAAACAAGTGACTGACTCCAGCAAGCTTCTCTCAGACTGGTTGAAGAAATGGTACCAAGGATTCTGGTCAGGCGTATAGTATTTAGGCATTCTTTTTGTCCCGCGTTTGGGGCGGGGGGGAAGGGGGGGGGACATTTCTCTGCGGCGAAATTTGAGCGGAGAGCCGTGGTGATCTTGGCAGAGAGAGCGATTCACGCGCCCCACTCTAGGCCAGTTGTTTTGGCTCGTGTGATTTCAATAGTCGGCACAGTATTCGAAGACGTAATTTAGCCCATTCCGGCAAAGTGCCGCGGGATCACCGAAACATCGGAGAAATCCCAGGATTTTCAAACCATTACCATGCCACCTGGAGGGAAGTGGCGTAAAGGGCGGAGGGTCTTGACCTCCCATGAACGTCAACATCATTATCATTAATTGTTACCTGCAATTATTTTTCTTGCAGGTAATGTACTATATTTAATCAATATTCTGGAAAGTTTTCATCTCATAGCGATATATCGACTTCCCCGAGCTCATAAAGATACACATAATCGGTATCATCATCGCCGAGGGTCCACGGCATGTGTCGTTGCATGATCATTGCAGTATGTCACAAATGAGGACTGGCGTGTTTACCTGCTGGACAATCCGGATGTCATTAATGTGGACCGAGCTGTGGGCACTCTGTAATGCGTCTTGCGCGCATGTGTAGTAACGTGGGATCAATATGGACCTTGAAATGGGGGTTGATGGGGACCTGGTATGACGTCACATTACATCTTCGTCACGTGATTAGGTTTGACGTCACATTACCTCACTGTCCCGTGACTTGATATTATGTACCACTCTTATGATGTTATAAATAATACTAATTACTCTTAGCATTACCTAATTACATTTTTAAGCATTGGTTAGGCATGTTGATCAATATATGTTAATTAGCAATAATGCATTACGTGACGTGACCATATTCGTCACGTGACTCGTCGTCTCATGGCGTCACATGGTGCAGTTTCTTGCAGGCACTTTTTTTGCGGATAAGACCTTGAAACTGAGCCATCTAATGCTTTCGAATTAAAAAAAGAAGCCGCTCGCTTCTACACAGACATAAATACAACGCTCCCCTGTTGGTGTACTGCAGTCGCAGCTTGTTTTCGGAGGCAGCATACAGAGGACTGAAATGAGCGTTTGCTGGGTGGCAAAATTTTCATCTACGCTGAGTGCTCTCGCTATGCCAGATAGAGCTAAAAAAATCGAAATATTCTGATATGCGTCTGCGTAGCCGTCACAGTGGAAAACACATCGGCGACCAGTTTTTGTTTATACGCAATTCTCATGTCTAGTATCGTGAATACCCCCTCCCCCTCCCACCCTCCTAATTTCTGGTAGATGGTGTAAAACGTCTGTGTTTGTCAACTGCCGGTTCGTGCGTTAATGAGCGATAGGCTTCCAATACGAACAAGTATACGCGAAGCAGTTGCCGAATATTGGCACTGATAAGCTTACAATTAGGGAACCAAACTTCATGAAAAAAGTACCCTCCGACGTATTGGTGGTAACCGCGTAAGGGACACCCCTGTCCGCAGGCCCTATACTCTCCGAGGGTTCATCCCAGATTATAAGCTTCTCTTATTGCGTGCACATCAACAGTGTCTGTACGCACCTTATTAAATAATTAGAGACCGCTTAGTGCCGCTATTGTAATAACTAGTAATCACAATTGTACCATTTTCATTTTCGCTTTCCTGTCTCACAGGATTCTCAGAATTGTTTTGAACTGAAAAACTTCTTAATTTTTTTTTGCTTTTTCTGAGGTCGACCAGCCGACCTCAACCTCAAAATTTGAGGATTGAGGTTCAGGTGAGGTTGAGTGAGGTCGCCAGTGGCCCCAGGAAAAGTGAGGTGAGGGCGTCTCAGGAGACCTCAACCTCAACTGATGAGGTCGAGGTTGAGTGAGGTCAGCAAATTTTTTTCGAGGTTGAAGTGAGGTCGTGATTTTTGAGATGAAATGCCCACCTCTGTCACTGTATCGTGCACTGCCCACGCTAACGGCAGCCTGTTGCAAGGATTTTCTGCGTTTAAAGTGATCGCATTTACGTGGAACGTATGTTGTCGCAGTGTACAAACAATGGCAGGTCGGTGTTTCACGGTCTCAGAAGTGCCGTGTTACAGTTGATAACGTGTGAGGCGAAATATTTAAAACGAAGGAGAGAAAAAAAGAAATACCTTATATAAGAAGAGGTTGCAGTGCAAACCGCCATTACTTTATTTTTTCTGCAAAACAATATACTAAAAAATTGGATATTTTATGTCCCGCAAAAAACGAGCGCTTAAAGCAAATTGTCTTCAGCCTAAACGTATTACCCGATAAAACCCGGACAGCGGAATCTTTTGCTTAAAAGTCCTATTTGTTCCCGAATTGTAGCTCCCAATGTAGCGCCCGATTTTTACCCCCCCCCCCTTAATTCTGCAGAAATAAAGCCCGAAAACGAATGGCCCTGGACGCAACACACACTACAAAGCGTTTCCTTTCTGTTCCTGTTCATTCCGATCTTAATTCTTTGAATGATATAAGACGGCAAATGTGCACCATATATATGGTTCAGACATACACACCTACCAGACCGAAAATAAAGCGGAAATAACGGTCAGTAGAGGGAGCAGTTAGGGTATGGGGAAAAATAAGAACACGAAAACAACGAATCCCTCTTTTGCACATCCCAGAAAAAGAAAAAACACTCAGAGTATATGTGTCATACTCAGAGGGAACGCGCACTCCGAGGCCGCCGAATCGGAGGCAAAGGGGCATGCGCAGTTCCCGTGCATATGACTGGTGCCGCCCATTGTTGCCGGCTCTCGGAGGCGGTGCAGCGCGAAGCACGGCGGCCACGCTTTGCCATCCTCCTTCTAAGTACGACGCACACTCTACAGCGCAGCTAAGTCGTGCATTATAAAGCAAATTATTTTTTAGCAAGAACCGAGGAAGAGTGCTTGAACACGGACTAGATTTATGCCGTCTGCATTGTATGATGAAGAAACTTAAAAATAATTGGTTTTGGGGGAAAGGAAACTGCGCAGTATCTGTCTCATATATCGTTGGACACCTGAACCGCGCCGAAAGGGAGGGGATAAAGGAGGAAGTGAAAGAAGAAAGGAAGAAAGAGGTACCGTAGTGGAGGGCTCCGGAATAATTATCGACCACCTGGGGATCTTGAACTTGCACTGACATAGCACAGCACACGGGCACTTTAGCGTTTTTCCTCCATAAAAACGCATCCGCCGCGATAGGGTTCGAACCCGGGAACTCCGCATCAGTAGCCTAGCGCCCTAACCACTGAGCCACCGCGGCGGGTCAAATGATGAAGAAACTTCGATTTTTTCCCGCGCATCACGTTTTTTTTTTTCTAGCGGTCCATCCAATACAGGAGCACTGCCTACGTTTAAAAACGGGAAGCTTTGGACGGCGCCGAATAAGCGCCTGCGCAGAAAATTGTACGAAGTAGGTGTACAAAAAATTATTTTTGGACGATATACAGGATCCGGAGTTCCCGGGTACGAACCAGACCGCGGCGGCTGCATTTTTATGTTGTAAAAACGGTAAGGCGCCCGTGTGCTGTGCGATGTCAGTGCACGTTAAAGATCCGCAGGTGGTCGAAATTATTCCAGAGCCCTCCACTACGGCACCTCTCTTCCTTTCTCCTTTCACTCCCTACTTTATCCCTTCCCTTACGACGTGGTTCAGGTGTTGTCCGCCGATATATGAGACAGATACTGCGCCATTTCCTTTCCCCGAAAACCAATTATTATTATTATTATTATTATTATTATTATATTATTATTATTATTATTATTATTATTATTATTATTATTATTATTATTATTATAATAATATTATTATTATGCAGGACGCTTCTAGTCAAATAAGAATACGAACAGTACATGCAGCACAGCATGCACGTGCGGTCGGAGAAAGTGCATTCTTAAACTTGAACGCCCAGCTCGGGCACGCTGTGGCTTGAATTTCACGGCAAAACAAGTATCCGCATATAAACGGCACGTACTGCGGTATCATTTCCCGCAACTCCTCCTCTCTGCGGTAACGTCACCACAGCGATCGATGCGTTTCCCGGTGTCGAAGAAAAAGACAAAAAGGCGAAGTGTGCGTAATTTGCTTAACTTTGAAAGGCAGCCTATTGCGGTATTTAATGAGCAACTATTGTTAGACACCATCGCAGTGAACCTTCGTTCAAAACTGCAGTGAACAAAATTACGGCGGCGGAAGGCGACGACGTGCAAAGGCAGTGCACGAGCAGGGAGAAGAAGAGAAAAGAACGCTCTTGCAGATGGCGGGGGCAGATTCGGTCAGCGTGCTTGGTCCGAGCCTTGGTGTCACATCTCCGTTGCCCAAAATGCTACTCCGACCCCAGACTCCAGATGCGGACGGCCACGCGGACGCTCGAGGAAGAGACGCCTTCCGCTTGACCCGCAACTCCGCCGTCACCACCGCCACCAGAAGCGACGCAGTCCTTCGCCAGCCGCAGCGGGTGAGCACTGCTTCTCCAGCGTCGCGGCGCCACATCCAAAACACCGATGCTTCCTCGCGCCTTCACCCCCGCCCCCTTTTCCGCGGTGGTGGCGTGGAAGCGAAATTTTGGCGTAGTCCAGGAGTTGCTTCGACGGCTGCACCTGGCTCAACTGCTCGGTCGTCCAGGACACCACGGTGCGGCAGACGTCGAAGTCATCCTTCTTCGGGGACGACGGAAGACGTTTGCGGGCAGGCATGGGCGTACCTGTGCGGCTGAGGACCGCAGCATCGCCCGCGGACTTGGTGTGGAGTCTCGGCCGTCGCTCGCGTCATTCGATACGGTTGTATTAAGCAGGAAAGAGAAACTGCATGAATAAAAAAAAGAAAATACGCAGTAATAAATTCGTTATTCGATAAATAACCGTGTAGCAAATGTCTCACTTCTGTCAGCCGCGCCTTGACTGAAGTCTCGATAAAAGAGGGGTGGAAAGCAGTGAGAGAAAATGGCGCCGTAGTTAAGGGCGTCGGATTAATTTAACCACCTGGGGTTCTTCAAAACAAGCACCGATATCGCTTAGCACACGGGCGGCTTTTTGTATTTCGCCTCCGTCGAGTTGTGGCTGCCGCTGTCGGGGTTTGATACCGCGTCGTGTACAGCTGCTCAGTGGCCGAATCGGCAGCCACCGCACCAGGATCGAGCCAAGCGGCCAGAAAAAAAAATGCACCGTTCGAAAACGACGACATGAATTGCCATCTAAGTAAATTATAAAGAAAAGGTGTCGTAGTCGTAAAGCGAATCACATTGTGTGTAATAAAAAAATCAGCTGCGCTTCAACTACTGCTGAATCTAGTTAGATGGCGAAAGCTGCAGTGTATCCGGTAAGTATACGCGGCTTGGCCTCTAACGTTTAGTGCGTTCCGCACACTGGATAGGCAACGCGCCTACCCTGGCAGGTGGCGGTTAAATTAATGGTTGATCTCGAGAGGTTGGTCACCTAATGAACATTGCGGCTTAGTGGCTTAGCCCGGCTATGCCAGCATATGTGTAGCAAAAGGTAAGGCATAGCATGGTTAGCCTTGGTTAATCTTGATTGCAAGTCCAGGTTAGTCTGGTTGTCTAGCTATGTTGTTGTCGCATTAAAGACGACACGACTGTGGTTACGGCGCACGCGAGCTCTCCTTTTAAATCCCCCGACATTTTATCACGCATGCGACGGAGCTGGCGAAGCGAGCGGAGGCGAGCGCAACGACGAGTGAGTGAGTGAGTAAGAACTTTATTTTCCACCGATGTAGGAGACCCCCTACTCCCCATCCCCGGCACGCAGGCCTGGAGAACGGGGGCCGGGGTCTCCGCGACTAAAGACAGGCGAAGCGACAGTGTTTCTTCGCGGCTTTAGCCGCCAGGCGGATGGCTTGCTGCTGGTGGGCGAGGGACTCGCTTCGCAGCATCAGTTCCCAGGCTTCTCTACTTCTTATGTTCTCCTTGGCGCCCGGGGAACCAGGGCATTGCCAGATTATGTGGTCTAAAGTACCCCTCTCTCCACATGTCGCGCATTTATCGTCGGCTCTTTCCTCCACTTGCGTGTGGTAGAGCCAGACGGGGTTCGGGAAGTTCCCAGCTTGCAGGCGCCGCCATGCGACTGCCTCCCTGTTTGTTAGCGCTCGGTCCGGTGGTGGCAGGGACCGTCTACCAAGTCTATAGTGCTCTATGATCTCTTTGTATGTCTGCAGCCTCTCGTCCATCCCTTCGCAACCAGGCGGCTCTGCGGCTGCCCGGAAGTAGAGTGCTCGGGCTAGCTCGTGCGCCGCCTCGTTGCCGGGGACGGATTCGTGCGCGGGGGTCCAAATTATTCGAACTCGTCTATCGAGTTTTCCCTTTTCCAAGATTTTGACTGCCTCCTTCGAGACCCTCCCTTTTCCAAAGTTCCAGACAGCTGTTTTGCTGTCGCTAATGATCGTACTGGCTTCCGTGCCAACGCAAGCGAGCGCTATTGCAACTTCTTCGGCCGTGTCTATGTTTCGACTTCTAACGGAAGCGGCGGCGACGGGTACGCCGCGGCCGTCAACGACCGCAGCCACCGCCGCCCCCAACTTTCCGCTAGCCGCGTCCACGTAGGCGACTCCTTTCGGCCCTATTTTGTCCGCGTTTTTTGCGAGAGTCTCGGCCCTCTTCCGTCTCCTCTCCCCGTTGTATGTGGGGTGCATGTTTTTAGGTAGCGGGGGCACTGTTATGTGTTCGCGGCATCCTCGTGGAATGTCCGCGTGTTGGCATGTCCCCCTGTCTGACTGCAGCCCCACCCAGCCAAGGATGGTTCTGCCCGTGGTAGATTTGCTTAATCTTTCCAGTTGTGCCATGCGCACAGCCTCCGCTAGCTCCGTCCAATTATTGTGCACACCCATTTCGAGGAGGCGTTCAGTAGAGGTCGAGATGGGGAGTCCCAGAGCCCTCTTCACGCATCGTCTGATGAGTGCGTCTATTTTCTGCTTTTCGTCCGATCTGATGTTTAGGAATGGTGTGGCGTAGCATATGCGGCTAGTGATGTAAGCCTGCATTAGTTTCAGGAGGCTTCGTTCTTTAAGGCCTCGACCCTTGAGTGCGATTCTCCTGAACAGACCCATGACTTGCGTGGCGTACGCACTCAATTTCTTTATCGTTGTATCATTGTACCCGTCCGCTTGTAGAAATAGCCCCAGGATCCTAATCTGCTCGACTTTTGGCACTGTTTGGCCCTCTACTGTTATGTTGATGTTTATCTGGCGTTTGTGCCTGAGCGCCTTCGGATTGTAGATAAAGAGCTCCGATTTTTGGGGAGCGCACGAGAGGCCCCTTTCAGCCGCATAGGACACTACGGTGTCTGCTGCCGTTTGTAAGCGCTCCTCGATGTTTGCGTCGCTGCCCTGGGTGACCCGTAGGTTGACGTCGTCCGCGTACATGCTGAATTTCAAGTTTTCCACTTTTCTCAATTCTGCCGGGAGATTTCGCATGGCAACATTAAAGAGGAATGGGGACAGCACTGAACCCTGCGGCGTACCCCTACTATCTAGTTTGACGGTGGGGGATTCAATGTCCTGAAACCTTATTTTTATCGTTCTACCCGACAGGAAGTCCTTTATGTAGCCGTACGTTTTGTTTCCGACCCCCAGCTCTCGGAGGCCAGAGAGGATTGTCGTAAGTCTTATGCCCGAAAACCCAATCGGGCATAAGACTTACGAGCGCAACGACGAAGAACGCGGTGTGACGTCACACCAAGCGGCGGCAAGCCGCGCGGTGTGACGTCATGGCAGACTGCGCGGCTAGCGCGCACAGCAGTGTAACCGTCTCACATATCTCTGTGGACAACCGAATCGCGCTGTAAAGGAAGGGATAAAGGAGGGCGGGAACGAAGAAAGAGAAAACTGAAAAAAAGAGGTGCCGTAGTGGAGGGCTCCGGAATAATTTCGACCAGCTGGGGATCTTGAACTTGCACTGACATAGCACAGCACACGGGCACCTTAGCGTTTTTCCTCCATAAAAACGCATCCGCCGCGATAGGGTTCGAACCCGGGAACTCCGCATCAGTAGCCTAGCGCCCTAACCACTGAGCCACCGCGGCGGGTCAAATGATGAAGAAACTTCGATTTTTTCCCGCGCATCACGTTTTTTTTTTCTAGCGGTCCATCCAATACAGGAGCACTGCCTACGTTTAAAAAGGGGAAGCTTTGGACGGCGCCGAATAAGCGCCTGCGCAGAAAATTGTACGAAGTAGGTGTACAAAAAATTATTTTTGGACGATATACAGGATCCGGAGTTCCCGGGTACGAACCAGACCGCGGCGGCTGCATTTTTATGTTGGAAAAACGGTAAGGCGCCCGTGTGCTGTGCGATGTCAGTGCACGTTAAAGATCCGCAGGTGGTCGAAATTATTCCAGAGCCCTCCACTACGGCACCTCTCTTCCTTTCTCCTTTCACTCCCTACTTTATCCCTTCCCTTACGGCGTGGTTCAGGTGTTGTCCGCCGATATATGAGACAGATACTGCGCCATTTAATTTCCCCGAAAACCAATTATTATTATTATTATTATTATTATTATTATTATTATTATTATTATTATTATTATTATTATTATTATTATTATTATTATTATTATTATTATGCAGGACGCTTCTAGTCAAATAAGAATACGAACAGTACATGCAGCACAGCATGCACGTGCGGTCGTAGAAAGTGCATTCTTAAACTTGAACGCCCAGCTCGGGCACGCTGTGGCTTGAATTTCACGGCAAAACAAGTATCCGCATATAAACGGCACGTACTGCGGTATCATTTCCCGCAACTCCTCCTCTCTGCGGTAACGTCACCACAGCGATCGATGCGTTTCCCGGTGTCGAAGAAAAAGACAAAAAGGCGAAGTGTGCGTAATTTGCTTAGCTTTGAAAGGTAGCCGATTGCGGTATTTAATGAGCAACTATTGTTAGACACCATCGCAGTGAACCTTCGCTCAAAACTGCAATGAACAAAATTACGGCGGCGGAAGGCGACGACGTGCAAAGGCAGTGCACGAGCAGGGAGAAGAAGAAGAGAAAAGAACGCTCTTGCAGATGGTGGGGGCAGATTCGTTCAGCGTGCTTGGTCCGAGCCTTGGTGTCACATCTCCGTTGCCCAAAATGCTACACCGACACCAGACTCCAGATGCGGACGGCCACGCGGACGCTCGAGGAAGAGACGCCTTCCGCTTGACCCGCAACTCCGCCGTCACCACCGCCACCAGAAGCGACGCAGTCCTTCGCCAGCCGCAGCGGGTGAGCACTGCTTCTCCGGCGTCGCGGCGCCACATCCAAAACACCGATGCTTCCTCGCGCCTTCACCCCCGCCTCCTTTTCCGCGGTGGTGGCGTGGAAGCGAAATTTTGGCGTAGTCCGGGAGTTGCTTCGACGGCTGCACCTGGCTCAACTGCTCGGTCGTCCAGGACACCACGGTGCGGCAGACGTCGAAGTCATCCTTCTTCGGGGACGACGGAAGACGTTTGCGGGCAGGCATGGGCGTACCTGTACGGCTGAGGACCGCAGCATCGCCCGCGGACTTGGGGTGGAGTCTCGGCCGTCGCTCGCGTCATTCGAGACGGTTGTATTAAGCAGGAAAGAGAAACTGCATGAAGCTCAAAAGAAAAGAAAATACGCAGTAATAAATTCGTTATTCGATAAATAACCGTGTAGCAAATGTCTCACTTCTGTCAGCCGCGCCTTGACTGAAGTCTCGATAAAAGAGGGATGGAAAGCAGTGAGAGAAAATGGCGCCGTAGTTAAGGGCGTCGGATTAATTTAACCACCTGGGGTTCTTCAAAACAAGCACCGATATCGCGTAGCACACGGGCGGCTTTTTGTATTTCGCCACCGTCGAGTTGTGGCTGCCGCGGTCGGACTTTGATACCGCGTCGTCTACAGCTGCTCAGTGGCCGAATCGGCAGCCACCCCACCAGGTTCGAGCCAAACGGCCAGAAAAAAAAATGCACCGTTCGAAAACGACGACATGAATTGCCATCTAAGTAAATTATAAAGAGAAGGTGTCGTAGTCGTAAAGCGAATCACATTGTGTGTAATAAAAAAATCAGCTGCGGTTCAACTACAGCTGAATCTAGTTAGCGAAAGCTGCAGTGCATCCGGTAAGTATACCCGGCTTGGCCTCTAACGTTGAGTGCGTTCCGCACACTGAATAGGCAACGCGCCTACCCTGGCAGGTGGCGGATAAATTAATGGTTGATCTCGAGTGGTTGGTCACCCAATGAACGTCTGCGGCTTAGTGGCTTAGCTCGGCTATGCCAGCATATGTGTAGCAAAAGGTAAGGCCTAGCATGGTTAGCCTTGGTTAATCTTGATTGCAAGTCCAGGTTAGTCCTGGTTGTCTAGCTATGTTGTTGTCGCATTAAAGACGACACGACTGTGGTTACGGCGCACGCGAGCTCTCCTTTTCAATCCTCCGACATTTTATCACGCATGCGACGGAGCTGGCGAAGCGAGCGGAGGCGAGCGCAACGACGAGGAGCGCGGTGTGACGTCACACCAAGCGGCGGCGAGCCGCGCGGTGTGACGTCATGCCAGACTGCGCGGCGAGCGCGCACAGCAGTGTAACCGTCTCACATATCTCTGTGGACACCCGAATCGCGCTGTAAAGGAAGGGATAAAGGAGGGAGGGAACGAAGAAAGAGAAAACTGAAAAGTTCGCTCGGCTAAGGAAGAAAGAGGTGCCGTAGTGGAGGGCTCCGGAATAATTTCGACCAGCTGGGGATCTTTAACGTGCACTGACATCGCACAGCACACGGGCACATTAGCGTTTTTCCTCCATAAAAACGCATCCGCCGCGATAGGGTTCGAACCCGGGAACTCCGGATCAGTAGCCTAGCGCCCTAACCACTGAGCCACCGCGGCGGCTCAAATAATGAAAAAAACTTCAATTTTTTCCCGCGCATCACGTTTACTTTTTTTTCTAGCGGTCCATACAATACAGGAGCACTGCCTACATTTAAAAACGGGAAGCTTTGGACGGCGCCGAATAAGCGCCTGCGCAGAAAATTGTGCGAAGTAGGTGTACAAAAAATTATTTTGGGACGATATACAGGATCCGGAGTTCCCGGGTTCGAACCCGACCGCGGCGGCTGCGTTTTTATGGAGGAAAAACGCTAAGGCACCCTTGTGCTGTGCGATGTCAGTGCACGTTAAAGATCCGCAGGTGGCCGAAATTATTCCGGAGCCCTCCACTACGGCACCTCTCTTCCTTTCTCCTTTCACTCCCTCCTTTAACCCTTCCCTTACGACGTGGTTCAGGTGTCCGCCAATATATGAGACAGATACTACGCCATATCCTTTCCCCGAAAACCAATTATTATTATTATTATTATTATTATTATTATTATTATTATTATTATTATTATTATTATTATTATTATTATTATTATTATTATTATTATTATTGTGTTGTGGTTGTTGTTGTTGTTTTCCAAGGAACTTAGAACAGCGCTGAAACTTAAGGAGCGGGCCCACCATAAAGCGAAGCGCCCTGGGCTGGATACATGGGCAGATGAATTTCGCCGCTTGCGTTCCCTTTGCCAACGCCTGTACAAGCGGGATCATGAGTCATATCTTGAATATTTAGAGAATAGTGCCTCTAATCGTCCTACTGAATTCTGGCGATACGTTCGCAAGACGCTCGAATAAATCTGATAGTCATATTCACTTAGTTGACTCTCATGGGAAAGAAATTCGGAACGTCGCTGGCGGCTTTGCTCAACACTTTTCCTCCGTGTACAAATCTCCACGTTGCGATTCCGTATGCCTTCCAGCTGGCGCACCTAATTCCGTTCTTCTTGACGAGAAGTTAGTAACTGAGAGTCTTAAGTGTTTGAAACCATCTTTGTCCCCTGGACCTGATGGCATTCCAGCCGCCATAATAAAAGCCTTCAATAGTACCTTCGTCCCTGTTTTAACCACGATATTTAATAACTGTTTGAAAAATTCTGCCTTTCCCCGCGTGTGGAAAACGGCGCGTGTTTTCCCTGTCTTCAAATCAGGAAACAAATCTGATGTTTCGAACTACCGCCCCATTTCTCTTCTTTGTGCAACCTCTAAGCTTTTTGAATTAGCTTTGCACAAAGTACTATCCTTCCACCTCAAACATGTAATCATACATAATCAGCATGGTTTCATAAAAGGTCGTTCTACTACAACTAACCTTGTGACTTTTATGACGTATACATCAGCTGAAGTCCTTCAGAGGAGTCAGGTAGACGCTGTGTACTGTGATTTGAGCAAAGCTTTCGACGTTGTTACTCACTCATTACTTCTTCAAAAGCTTCTGCTGTTTGAGATAGACGTTTCAAATGTAGCCCTCCTACGCAACTGTCTTCTTGATCGGTCCTGCTTTGTCAGTGTAAATGGACAGACCTCATTTGTTTACACTCCAACCAGCGGAGTTCCTCAGGGCTTGGTATTAGGCCCGCTTCTGTTCTCTGTTTTTATCAATGACGTTTCCTCCGTGGTCAAAAACTCCTCGTTTCTCCTTTATGCGGACGATATAAAAATGTTCAAGGCAATACATACTCACGATTGCTTGTCATTGCAATCGGACATATCCGCCTTCTCTGATTGGTGCTTGAAGAATGGGCTCACTCTCAATTCATCTAAAACCAAGGTTGTCTCATTTACGCGTAAAACGCACAGTCTTCTCTACTCTTATTCTGTGAATGGTAGGCCGCTGCCCAGGGTTGATGAAATTAATGACCTCGGCGTACTTTTCGACCGTGGCCTCAGCTTCTCCTCTCGTACAAAACGCATTGCTCTACGGGCTATGCGTACACTCGGCTTCATCTGCAGGCTTTCGAGAGAGTTTCGAGCCCCACTTCCTTTCTTAAAGCTCTACCTCTCCATATGCTTGCCGCTTTTGGAATATGCGTCTGTTGTTTGGAACGGCACTTGCCAGTCGAACTGTGAAAAAATCGACAGAGTTCAGCTAAAGTTTTTACGCATATTTCAACATCGGTTTTCTTGCAAAACTTCCAGCTCTCGTCCCAGACGGAGTAACTCACTGCAGCTTCCTTCTCTTAGCTGCCGTCGCGTGAGGGCAGATATAATTTTCTTGTATAAACTTCTTCATGGTCACATTCTATGCCCTCCGCTCCTAGCGCGTATCCTTTTGCGTGTACCGCGAAAGAGCATAAGGGAATTCAGACCATTCCAGTTTCTGCGCTCCTGCACTCCCTCTCCCCTCTGGACAGAATGCAAAGGTTGTTTAATTCTCTTTGCCCTCACCTTGATATATTCGAAAATTCTCTCCCTTCCCTTATATTGGATGTCAGTGACGTTCCACTTTGAGCACTCTTCTTCTCATACATAACTTCCCCTTTCATGCATTTTGTCTTTACTACACTTGTGCATTTGCACCGGTATTATATTGTGTTTTTTCTCCTTAATTGTTCATCACGTCTACTTGTTTTCATTAATATTATTTCTTTAATACTGTGTTCTCACGCCTGATTGTCTGTAACGCGTTCACTAATTACATTTCTTATTGTGTATGTTTGTATTTCCAGCTTGTATTTCAGAGGTTTCTTATTCGTTCATATTAGTATTGGCTTTATTCTTGTTTGTATTTTGCTATATGCTGTACTTGGCTGTTATCGGTCGTTCTTGCGTTCATTCTCTTTGTTTATTATTTCATTAGTTATTTATATGTCTGTTGCTTGTTCCAGCTGTTTTCATTTACCGCTGCTCTCGCTGTTTTCTTGTTTTCGCTTTTTTGCTTCATGCTTGCTGTCACGCCTAGTTTATGTGTCTTTTTTTCCTATCGCCTTGACTGCTGCATTACCTCCCCTGAGTGTCTTCCTTTGTGGTGAAATAAATGTACATTTTGTGCGTGGGAATGGTGTGCCAGCACCAAGACCTTCGGGTTGTTCCTGGGCACCGAAAAATAAAGATTTATTGGAATATTATTATTATTATTATTATTATTATTATTATTATTATTATTATTATTATTATTATTATTATTATTATTATTATTATTATTATTATTATTATTATTATTATTATTATTATTATTATTATGCAGGACGCTTCTAGTCAAATAAGAATACGAACAGTACATGCAGCACAGGATGCACGTGCGGTCGTAGAAAGTGCATTCTTAAACTTGGCCGCCCAGCTCGGGCACGCTGTGGCTTGAATTTCACGGCAAAACAAGAATCCGCATATAAAGGGCACGTACTGCGGTATCATTTCCCGCAACTTCTAATGCGAATTTCAACGACAGCTTCGGCTGCACGCGCTGCTGAATGTTCGCGAGTCCGCATTTTTGTCACGATCTCGGTGGCGCGTACATTTCTATCTGGCATCTGTGGGATGCTTTTGCGCCGCGCGTTTGTTGCCAGCGTTCTGTGCGCAGCTCGCATGTAACGCACTTACAGCGTTTGCGGGCCTCCGGCTGATGTTCAGCGTCCCGTGCACGACGCTCTCTCGCGGCTGCATCCATGGTCGCCCAGCGCTGACATTCGCCCTCTCTTCTTTCCGGCCATGGCTGCATGAAGCGTCTCAAGCACGAACTCTAGTTTTCCTCACGTGCCCCTTCATCCCTCCCCCTTCCCCCACTCTCCGCTCGCCCTCCATAGCGAATCCCTCCGCCTCTCTGCGGTAACGTCACCACAGCGATCGATGCGTTTCCCGGTGTCGAAGAGAAAGACAAAAAGGCGAAGTGTGCGTAATTTGCTTAACTTTGAAAGGTAGCCTATTGCGGTATTTAATGAGCAACTATTGTTAGACACCATCGCAGTGAACCTTCGTTCAAAACTGCAGTGAACAAAATTACGGCGGCGGAAGGCGACGACGTGCAAAGGCAGTGCACGAGCAGGGAGAAGAAGAAGAGAAAAGAACGCTCTTGCAGATGGCGGGGGCAGATTCGGTCAGCGTGCTTGGTCCGAGCCTTGGTGTCACATCTCCGTTGCCCAAAATGCTACACCGACACCAGACTCCAGATGCGGACGGCCACGCGGACGCTCGAGGAAGAGACGCCTTCCGCTTGACCCGCAACTCCGCCGTCACCACCGCCACCAGAAGCGACGCAGTCCTTCGCCAGCCGCAGCGGGTGAGCACTGCTTCTCCAGCGTCGCGGCGCCACATCCAAAACACCGATGCTTCCTCGCGCCTTCACCACCGCCCCCTTTTCCGCGGGGGTGGCGTGGAAGCGAAATTTTGGCGTAGTCCAGGAGTTGCTTCGACGGCTGCACCTGGCTCAACTGCTCGGTCGTCCAGGACCCCACGGTGCGGCAGACGTCGAAGTCATCCTTCTTCGGGGACGACGGAGGACGTTTGCGGGCAGGCATGGGCGTACCTGTGCGGCTGAGGACCGCAGTATCGCCCGCGGACTTGGGGTGGAGTCTCGGCCGTCGCTCGCGTCATTCGAGACGGTTGTATTAAGCAGGAAAGAGAAACTGCATGGAGCTCACAGAAAAAGAAGATACGCAGTAATAAATTCGTTATTCGATAAATAACCGTGTAGCAAATGTCTCACTTCTGTCAGCCGCGCCTTGACTGAAGTCTCGATAAAAGAGGGGTGGAAAGCAGTGAGAGAAAATGGCGCCGTAGTTAAGGGCGTCGGATTAATTTAACCACCTGGGGTTCTTCAAAACAAGCACCGATATCGCTTAGCACACGGGCGGCTTATTGTATTTCGCCTCCGTCGAGTTGTGGCTGCCGCTGTCGGGGTTTGATACCGCGTCGTGTACAGCTGCTCAGTGGCCGAATCGGCAGCCACCGCACCAGGATCGAGCCAAGCGGCCAGAAAAAAAATGCACCGTTCGAAAACGACGACATGAATTGCCATCTAAGTAAATTATAAAGAAAAGGTGTCGTAGTCGTAAAACGAATCACATTGTGTGTAATAAAAAAATCAGCTGCGGTTCAACTACTGCTGAATCTAGTTAGATGGCGAAAGCGGCAGTGTATCCGGTAAGTATACGCGGCTTGGCCTCTAACGTTTAGTGCGTTCCGCACACTGGATAGGCAACGCGCCTACCCTGGCAGGTGGCGGTTAAATTAATGGTTGATATCGAGAGGTTGGTCACCTAATGAACATTGCGGCTTAGTGGCTTAGCCCGGCTATGCCACCATATGTGTAGCAAAAGGTAAGGTATAGCATGGTTAGCCTTGGTTAATCTTGATTGCAAGTCCAGGTTAGTCTGGTTGTCTAGCTATGTTGTTGTCGCATTAAAGACGACACGACTGTGGTTACGGCGCACGCGAGCTCTCCTTTTTAATCCTCCGACATTTTATCACGCATGCGACGGAGCTGGCGAAGCGAGCGGAGGCGAGCGCAACGACGAAGAACGCTGTGTGACGTCATGCCAGACTGCGCGGCTAGCGCGCACAGCAGTGTAACCGTCTCACATATCTCTGTGGACAACCGAATCGCGCTGTAAATGAAGGGATAAAGGAGGGCGGGAACGAAGAAAGAGAAAACTGAAAAGTTCGCTCGGCTACTGATCCGGAGCTCCCGGGTTCGAACCCGACAGCGGCGGCAGCGTTTTCATGGAGGCAAAACGCCAAGGCGCCCGTTTGCTGTGCGATGTCAGTGCACGTTAAAGATCCCCAGGTGGTTGAAATTATTCTGGAGCCCTCCTCTACGGCACCTCTGTCTTCCTTTCTTCTTTAACTCCCTCCTTTATCCCTTCCCTTACGGTTCGATTCAGGTGTCCAACGATTTACGAGACAGACACTGCGCCATTTCCTTTCCCCAAAAACCAATTATCACTATTATTGTTATTATTAAAGTTGCATTTTGAGGAAAGGCGCGGCGCTGCGCAGCGGCGGAACACCTGTGGCCAGGTGCTACTAGTGGCGCATGCGCGTTTGTAACTAGGGAGCGAGAGAGAGAAATGCGCCGTGCGTCGTCACTGCTCTTCGCGCATGCGCAGCACGGCTCTCCAGGAATCACGCGAAACTGCTCAACCTGCGGCCAGTAAAGTTCAAAAAACAAAACTGCTTTGCCTTCCTATAGTTTCGTTCCCCGCTTTCGCCCAGTCGTCGCCGGTCTTAGTGCCGCGCCGTCCGTCTCGCTTCTCGTGCCTCCCGCTTCATTAGTCGTTGCCGGATGGGGACACGATGGTGCACGTTCACGTGACTACCTCGTGCGCACTCCGTGCGTCAGGCCTCTTGGTGTGCTCATGCTCAGCAAAAAAAAGGGGGGGGGGGTGAAGTTTCCAACAACACGCCTCCAAACGCCTCCCAGGAACTGGTCAGGTGCATCCTGATTCGTTTACTGCAACCTCAAGGCTACATGGGAGTCTACAAAGAAAACGCCACGGACTGCCAAGATGTCCTGGTGCATAGGGCCAGGTTTGCAAACTTGTCAGCGGGTTATGCAGGGACAGTGGTAGAGAGAAGGCAGGTTGATGGGCTTCTTGACATATAGTATGGTGGAGCTGCCATAAAAAGAATGTAAACCAATAAGCTCCTGCCTGCACCACTGACGTATAACAGGCTTGACCCAATCGTAAAATAAATGAAAAGGCCCGAAGGCAATCCATCGTTTTGCCACCCGTAGGTGGAAAAATAAAATAAAGGGGGGGAAATGCTACAAGCGACCCATCGCCCGGGGAACGGGCCCGGGGAGACTCCCCTGATCTCCCCTAGGACGTAGCGGAGGGGGTGGGATGTAGGGTATGGGAAATTGGAATTGGGAAAGGGTTATGGGAATTGGGATGGGAATGGGGACAGCGAGATTTTGCTCTGATCCTTCATTTGACATCGACTCCATTTCTGGCCCGCCTGGCCATGACAGGTAGGGCATCGAGCTTTTCCAATGGTGCGGCTCCCTCACGGGATGCACGACCACCCACTGGCTCCGACCGTCGGAGACAGGAAAGAAAGAAAAAAAATTCCTAACTTGGGGTCCGCAGCCACCTGCTCCTCCACGATTTTAAGGGTTGGATCGGACCGGCCGGTTACTAGCCGTCGACTGTGTTTCGCGGTTTTTCAGACTCCGGAAGTGTGTGTGGTGTGGTCCGGCCAACAGAGGCCCAGGTCGTTAGCCTATCGGCGCTTGGCCCTCGGCACCATAACCCGGTAACCCTGGGGGACCCACCTGTTTCTTGACAGCACAAACACAGGGAGCAAGGCAGGGCCGATCCTGAGAGTGCTTAGCCAAGGTAAGGTGGCTAGAATAGAGAGGTGTGAAAAGCGGCCGTTGAAGCATGGCCCCGCAGCGCGCCGATGCCGTGTGGCGGCGCTGAGGGCAGAGGCGCGGCGCAGCCGAAATGAGCGCATCGCGTAGGCTAAATTTTTACCACTGATGCGAGGATGAGCCCATTTCGCTTATCACGCGATTTCTGCGGGTGTCAAAGAAGGAATCTTTACCATAAAATAATGTTTCGTCAACTCGCATACTTAATCCCGGGAAATGTGCTGCTTCACAAGCCCAGTTTGCAATGCATAGCTGGACTGAAGCGCGTTTTGTGCGTGCACATTTCGACACACTGCCCAGGATGTGAGGGACGCCGCAGTGGAAGGTTTAGGAATAATTTCAACCCCCTGGGTTTCTTAAACGTGCACTGCCTCTTTTCATTGCGCCGCCATCGAAACGTAGCCACTACGGCGAGAAGAGCAGGTTGTAATGCATGCCACAGGACCTCATAACTGCAGTCGTGTTGGCTGAAGGCGCCCCAACTCACAAACTAGTTTTTGTCGCCGCCTGCGAACCTGTAGCATGTATGCAATTTTGATGCTCATGTAAGCAGGGACCCCGGAACGGGGGGGGGGGGGGGAGGAGCATTTTTCCAGAAGGGGGCAGCGCCTCCGTTTCCGTTACTTGCACTTGGATCAGATTGCTGACAATTGAAACACTTCAGTTCTAGGATTATTTATGCAAAACACAGTGGGGTTCACCTACTTGGCTTCGTATACCCAGGTGTAATTAAAGCATTTAGTATATGAGTTGTTAGAAGTGGGGCTCCGAGTTCATAGCAGGCCACCGGTGTTGGGGGATTGCGCTTCGATCCCACCGCTGCCACCAGTTGTTATGAGTGGGGCTCCAACCCCTTAGCAGGCCACCGGTGTTGGGGGATTGCGCTTCGATCCCACCGCTGCCACCAGTTGTTATGAGTGGGGCTCCAACCCCTTAGCAGGCCACCGGTGTTGGGGGATTGCGCTTCGATCCCACCGCTGCCACCAGTTGTTAGATGCGGGCCCCTGTTTCGCCTGTGCCGTCTCTCGCCAAGGTCGGTGTCCCCGGGTTCCGGATCGGGAGACTGCTGTTGTTGGGTGACGAAGAGATGAAGAGGGTCTTCGAGGTGGAGAAGAGACTGAAAGGGTTCATTTACATTTTTACATAGTTCGAAAGAGTGAATCGGGAGCTGGCGATCACATGCCAGATCGCTGCTTAAATAGGGTCCCCTGTCCCCAGGTCCTTAGTTGGGGAATTTAGTTCATTAAAAATGCGTCCAATCACTGTGACGTCGATCACGTGTCCAGGCTTTAGGGTCCGCCTTCCAGGACGGCCCCAACAACACACCCTTGCCACTTCTGGCAAGTTGTGGTCCGCGCTCTCCAGGCAGCAGTGATGAATAGCTCGAAGGGGGTCCCATGGCAGCGTCGAAGGTCAGTCACCTGCACTTCGCAGTGGTAGCGTGGGAACTAAAGGTTGCCACTGCAGTTTGCAGAAGGTTCCACGTATAGGGAAAAGCACTTAGTCTAAGACGAGGTTGTTTTCGAAGCACGAGGATTCCGGCGTCGTTGGCTTAGTCAAACACGGCCGCATTTGCCACGGCTCATTTGCAGCCCTGCGTCGCTCGCCGGCTCCCCCGCCGTCCCCTCCGGGAGAAAGACTTCGTTATGTCCCGGGTGGGTCCGGCGTTGACAACAAACGGCAGGTTCACCAAAGCCGTTCTCGGGAAGCAGAGGGCCGTTTCACCCCGTAAACAGCAAGGGGGGGGGGGGGGGAAGGACTCTTGTAGACGCCACCACCTGCACTCGTGGCGCTGCAACCACGTCGACGGCCCTTTGAAGCCTCTGTCGATTGATGCTTCTCAGTGGCTTGAATATTCTTGGCATGTTGGCGTCTCCAAACGTAACAGAGTAACGTGAACCAGTCATGTCCCAACAGCAGTCGACTGTCTGACCCATGTACATGATCATGATTAGCAGAATTTAAACAAACTGTGCAAAAACTTTTTTATTGCAATAGATCACTCCTCGTGCGTAAGCTTCCCATTTCAATTCGTTCTATATTGCCGTGAATCTTGCACGGTTTGTTCGTTCGAACTCAAAATCGCTGGCAAGCGGCTTTATCATTATGTTTTGTAATGCGAGATGCGACCAGACTTATCTCCATTCATCGTGGCCACGAGCAAATGCTTCCACATTTTTCCGGATTGTTGTAGTTGCTTTTGGTTCCTTATCTCGATCGAAGGCTCCTTGCCAGATTTAAAATGAACGCGGCCATGTACTGCAGGCATTCAGTCCGGTGACCGCCGAGCGCGCTGGTGGCTATCGCCGCCGCCGACTCATTCAGTTTAATTAGTGAGCGCGAGTCAGCGCCTTATAAACAGTTCGATTTGGAAGTTTTTTCGTTGTCTTCCTGACTGGTGGAGCGTCGTCACCACAACGTGACAGTTTGCATCAACGTTTGAACATTGTAAAATAAATATAAAATAAAAATATTAAATTTATATTGTGTAAATGAGCATTAAATAAGTAACAAAATAAGCTCGAAGTCTTGCCCCCTGCATGTAAGCAATCTCCGACGATTCTAGACAATGAAGCAACACATCTGGCAATGAAATCGTTTATTTACAAGTCAGGGGGGAAACTTTTGCAGAATTTGACCTACAACACAAGGGTTTCAGTGTTTGCGTTTTCTTCTCACTATCCTCCTGATTTGCACCCTTGAGCAAAAAGCGAATCTTTGTGAGACAGTAAAGACGTGCAACTGATGCTGTCAGCGCAACAGAATGCTCAGAACAACCAATTTTTGGCACATCACCAATTGACTGTAGAATCTCTGCCGCAGCGTCGGCATGCAAGCGCGTTCAGCTGAACGCATGTGTAAGTTTGTTTTCAAGGACGTTGACAAGATTGTAAAATGATACTGACGGATATAAAAGGCCCCCAAGGTCCCGCTCCATAGTTGTCTCAGCTGGAAGTTCTTTGGGATTGTTGCCTTTATCTCAGAGACGTGCTCCTCTGCAAGCATCACAATGGGTTGCTAAAACACGCTTCCTGGCAACATAGCCTGCAATGTAATAAATCAGCCGCGCATCGCTGTGTCCCACAGCATAGCTATGATGGTCTACAGCCACTTCAACTTTTTCCACAGCCACTTTTGCTGTTGAAGGCATATCGCCCTCGCATGAGAAAACGCTGCAGACACCCCAATACAGGCGACGAAACGAACTGAACTGACTAACTGCTACGGCGTGTGCAAGGCCGACGCGGCTGAACGGCCGAGCTTACCGCGCCGCTATTAGCAGCGCCACATTTCTCCTAGCGGCATCCGTGCGCAGAGGGGTCACGCGCGGCCGAGAGGAAGCGCCGCGGTCTTCACCCCTTCGCATTCTAGCCACCCTAGCCAAGGTTTCGCCAAGAGGGCTTGTCTTCGTCTGACAACTCTGCTCGTCGAAACGTTGGCTAAGAGCCCTGAGGCTCCCCCTTCCTTGTTCACTTTGTATTATGAGGGACAGGTACATTTAATACGGTATACAGTAGGGCCCACCCATCGTTCTTTGTTAAAACCCGATTTTAACCGATTCTTGCACCCCGAGCAGATTTCTTAAATATCGGGTTCAACCCGATTTCTACACGAAAATAAGCCTTCTAGGGGACTTAGTTTCCCTATGGACAAACCTGAATTAAGGAGATAGAGAGGATCAGCCGGCGCAGTCAGCGAATGCCGACATCTTCTTGGTCCGCGTCCCTAGTCCGGGATGCCGCAAGATGGCTCCGCCTCGCGAGCTCAGCGTGCGAGGGCAGCTTGTGGCGTCGCATTCGAGCACTCGAGCTTTGAATACACCGCAGAGGAACTTCGCGGACACCTTGTCTGGATATCCAGACGAATGTTTTCAGTACTCTGATCGGTTTGAAACTTTTCTAACGCTTTTTATTCATGACGTTGCTTATCTGAGGCCAAGTCCGAACAGTGTGCGCGTTTCAGAAGCGAGAAGCAAAAGCACGGGGACCGACTGACCAGACGTCTACTCAGCATCACCGTACAGAGGTGGGCAACCTCACGAGGTTTCGACTTCATGAGGTCGACCTCAACCTCAAAATGAATTCGGCCTCACGTCGTGAGGTGAGGTTGAGGTGAGGTCGGCAACGGCTCGAAATTTTGTGATTGAGGTCAGCAAATCAGACCTCAACCTCACGCGTGAGTTTGAGGTTGAGTGAGGTCGTCATTCAGCGAGGTCGAAATTTTGAGGTCCAGACTATTTGCAATTGCCGCGTCTTACTTCGACGAGTGCCGCTTCCGAAGCGGAGTCGGAGCGCACCACCGCAGTGTTCAAGCAGTGACGCTGAGTGTTCGGATTCCCCTGTTTAGACAACCGGATGGCTCAGTCCGCTCTTAGCATTTTGTGCTGCGCCGTAATGTCCGTTCAGTCCGAGCCTACAGGAAGACGCACCCCTCTGTCTGAATGAAAGGAGTGCTGCTGTCACAGCACGCTACTCTCCCTCCCCCTTCCCCCGCTGGCGTAGCACCCGCAGCTGCCTGCCGGTCGGCTCAAACTCCCGAGAGCGCGCAAAGCACAACGCTGGCCGAGGCAGGAGCTTGGCCGCTCCAGCTCCAAGCAACGCGCAGGGCACTGCATCACATCGATCGCCTGCACCGCGCACCGGACGGCGCCTCGCTTCTGCAGCGTCTGCGCTCGCATCCCCACTCAAGAATGGGCGCGGCGCTGCAGGAGTACGAGCGCCTAACTGATGCCGCCCCCCCCCCCTACGGACCCTGCCCGCCCTGGCCAGCTGCCTCGGAGATACAGCGAGACATCGTCGGCATCGCGGGAAAGCGGAGCACACCCCTCTGCGCTGTGCAGCAGCTGACCAGAGCCGTCATACACGAGGAACTCCGGGACTACCTCCTCGTGTATACAGACGGCTCAGTGGTCAGAGACAGCTGCTCCCTCGCAGCGGCGGCCACCATCCCCGCCCTGCGGCTGCACAGCCAGACGCACGCAGCATTCCTGGGCTCGTCCACCACCGCAGAACTGCTCGGACTGCAGCTCGGGGTGAACCTGTTGCTCACAATCTCCCCCCCGCCACCCAGGAGTGCTCTACTGTGTGACTCCCGCTCCGCCCTCACCCGCCTGCAGTGCAACGGCCGTGGCACACCACTCGTGCGAGCCATCCGCTCCGGCATCGCGCGGCTCGCGCAACAAGGATGCGTTGTGCGGGCCCAGTGGGTGCCAGGCCACTGCGGCATTGCGGGCAACGAAGAGGCCGACAGTCTCGCGACCGCCGCACACCAGCTGCCAGCCAGTGACCACCCCCTCTCGCTGGAGGATGTGCGTGCGGTGATCCAGGAACATCTCCGACAGCAGCACCCGGACCCGCGCATCGCCGGAGGTGAGCGCATACCCAGCCTCAACGGCTGCCGTGCCCTTTCGCGGCAGCAACGCGCAATGATCCTCCGCGCGCGCGTTGGTTGCGTGTGGCCCGGGGTACGACGGGTGCGACACGGAATCGCGACGAGTGATGTGTGTGATGGATGCGGTGCAATGGAGACAATGGAGCACCTACTCCTACGCTGCACCGCGTTCGCTGACGCTCGTCGCGATATGCTCGCGGCCTACAGAGCGCTGGGCATCTTCCCGGACTCGCTCGAGACGCTCCTGTGGCCGCAAGGCAGTGCGCGCACCCGCGAGCGAACCTTGGTGAGCCTGTGTGTATTTCTCGAACAGGCGGGCTTGACGTCCCGCCTGTTCTGCGCCAGGTAGTACAGTGCTGTGACTGAACGCTTCGTGTGTGCTACCTCGGACGCTCTAACAGCTGGGCGCCCCACACCAGCTGTTGTGTGCAAAGTGCGGCGCGCGTGTGACCATTGACTGCCGAGTTTCCCGTCATCAGCACACGCGCGCCGCGAAGACAACTGACTTTTTGACTCTTTGTGTAAATAATGTATATAGTATATTTATTTTGCATTTATAGTGTTCACTTTTAATGTTTTTATGCAGTGTATATTTATTTTATGTAGTGTACTATTTACCTCCCCCCATGTCTTTCTTCTGTCCCCTCACCTCTTTTATTTCATTTCTCCCACCTGCCTGCTATCCTTTCTTTCCGCTGCCCCAGCTCAGGTGCCGCCGCACGTGATGGCAGATGCCGGGGCTAGCAAAAATCTTTTACCTTCCTTTTATGTTATTTTAAATAAACCACTACTACTACTACATAACTCACGTTGACCCGCGGTAGCTTTGTCTGATGCCGCAAACAAATAAGTTCAGTCCAACAAGCACGCTATGAATTCGTCGCAGCGCGGATGGCCCAACGCAAGCTTACTTCGTGTACTTCAAGACTACCGGCGCTGTCGTCACGGCTCTTGCCCTGCAGTCGAGTAAAGGGATCCTGCTGTACATTACGCGGTGACCTAACAGAAACTAGAGCAGCCGGCACAGGAGAGAGAATGTGATTCGGGTAGTTCCTAGCAAGGACACATGCTGATTCGATGAAGAGAGGACGAAGCCAGAAAAACCTGTATAACACCGTCGAAGCTTTTGGTCGGTGTCTTCCCCTTTCGAATCTCGCCCTACTTCTGCATCTATTCCCGTTACGTAATGCAAGCAGATGCAAATATAATTTCATTTTTATATCCTTCCAGACAACCTCTCTTTGATCTCCAGTTCCTTGTTCCTTCTCGGAAATTCTCGTAATATGCCGAAATACCGCAGCACGGGGCGAACGTACCAGGCTACCAGCATATAGCGATGTAATAATGGTAAAATATGCAAAACTGTAATGAATGTATGGTGATGTGGGAGCTGATTCCTTTTACTTTTTTTAATGAAGATGTGTGAACAGAACTGATTACGTGCTGGCGCTGTGCTACCGAGTCGATGTTTCAAACCTTCTAATGTGACGTTTAATGGGGCACACTGTTGTGAACTTCTGTTTTGAGTGTGCGATTTTTGTTTGTAAGTTTGTAATCATACTCTTTGTTTTTTCTCATATGGGATCAGTTAAGTTTGCGGCCCGCCTTTCAGACGACCAGGTGCTGCTCACACTGTTACCTTTCATTTAACTATTTTACAGAGACCCATCGTTCACCCTAAACGGCTTCGCAGAATGGTCGCGCGGAGCTCGCGAGTAAAAAACTTCGAGGATGCGGGCGTATAATTGATTAGTTCAGTTTTGAAGGAAAACAAGTGACTGACTCCAGCAAGCTTCTCTCAGACTGGTTGAAGAAATGGTACCAAGGATTCTGGTCAGGCGTATAGTATTTAGGCATTCTTTTTGTCCCGCGTTTGGGACGGGGGGGAAGGGGGGGGGGACATTTCTCTGCGGCGAAATTTGAGCGGAGAGCCGTGGTGATCTTGGCAGAGAGAGCGATTCACGCGCCCCACTCTAGGCCAGTTGTTTTGGCTCGTGTGATTTCAATAGTCGGCACAGTATTCGAAGACGTAATTTAGCCCATTCCGGCAAAGTGCCGCGGGATCACCGAAACATCGGAGAAATCCCAGGATTTTCAAACCATTACCATGCCACCTGGAGGGAAGTGGCGTAAAGGGCGGAGGGTCTTGACCTCCCATGAGCGTCAACATCATTATCATTAATTGTTACCTGCAATTATTTTTCTTGCAGGTAATGTACTATATTTAATCAATATTCTGGGAAGTTTTCATCTCATAGCGATATATCGACTTCCCCGAGCTCATAAAGATACACATAATCGGTATCATCATCGCCGAGGGTCCACGGCATGTGTCGTTGCATGATCATTGCAGTATGTCACAAATGAGGACTGGCGTGTTTACCTGCTGGACAATCCGGATGTCATTAATGTGGACCGAGCTGTGGGCACTCTGTAATGCGTCTTGCGCGCATGTGTAGTAACGTGGGATCAATATGGACCTTGAAATGGGGGTTGATGGGGACCTGGTATGACGTCACATTACATCTTCGTCACGTGATTAGGTTTGACGTCACATTACCTCACTGTCCCGTGACTTGATATTATGTCCCACTCTTATGATGTTATAAATAATACTAATTACTCTTAGCATTACCTAATTACATTTTTAAGCATTGGTTAGGCATGTTGATCAATATATGTTAATTAGCAATAATGGATTACGTGACGTGACCATATTCGTCACGTGACTCGTCGTCTCATGGCGTCACATGGTGCAGTTTCTTGCAGGCACTTTTTTTGCGGATAAGACCTTGAAACTGAGCCATCTAATGCTTTCGAATTAAAAAAAGAAGCCGCTCGCTTCTACACAGACATAAATACAACGCTCCCCTGTTGGTGTACTGCAGTCGCAGCTTGTTTTCGGAGGCAGCATACAGAGGACTGAAATGAGCGTTTGCTGGGTGGCAAAATTTTCATCTACGCTGAGTGCTCTCGCTATGCCAGATAGAGCTAAAAAAATCGAAATATACTGATATGCGTCTGCGTAGCCGTCACAGTGGAAAACACATCGGCGACCAGTTTTTGTTTATACGCAATTCTCATGTCTAGTATCGTGAATACCCCCTCCCCCTCCCACCCTCCTAATTTCTGGTAGATGGTGTAAAACGTCTGTGTTTGTCAACTGCCGGTTCGTGCGTGAATGAGCGATAGGCTTCCCATACGAACAAGTATACGCGAAGCAGTTGCCGAATATTGGCACTGATAAGCTTACAATTAGGGAACCAAACTTCATGAAAAAAGTACCCTCCGACGTATTGGTGGTAACCGCGTAAGGGACACCCCTGTCCGCAGGCCCTATACTCTCCGAGGGTTCATCCCAGATTATAAGCTTCTCTTATTGCGTGCACATCAACAGTGTCTGTACGCACCTTATTAAATAATTAGAGACCGCTTAGTGCCGCTATTGTAATAACTAGTAATCACAATTGTACCATTTTCATTTTCGCTTTCCTGTCTCACAGGATTCTCAGAATTGTTTTGAACTGAAAAACTTCTTAATTTTTTTTGCTTTTTCTGAGGTCGACCAGCCGACCTCAACCTCAAAATTTGAGGATTGAGGTTCAGGTGAGGTTGAGTGAGGTCGCCAGTGGCCCCAAGAAAAGTGAGGTGAGGGCGTCTCAGGAGACCTCAACCTCAACTGATAAGGTCGAGGTTGAGTGAGGTCAGCAAATTTTTTTCGACGTTGAAGTGAGGTCGTGATTTTTGAGATGAAATGCCCACCTCTGTCACTGTATCGTGCGCTGCCCACGCTAACGGCAGCCTGTTGCAAGGATTTTCTGCGTTTAAAGTGATCGCATTTACGTGGAACGTATGTTGTCGCAGTGTACAAACAATGGCAGGTCGGTGTTTCACGGTCTCAGAAGTGCCGTGTTACAGTTGATAACGTATGAGGCGAAATATTTAAAACGAAGGAGAGAAAAAAAGAAATACCTTATATAAGAAGAGGTTGCAGTGCAAACCGCCATTACTTTATTTTTTCTGCAAAACAATATACTAAAAAATTGGATATTTTATGTCCCGCAAAAAACGAGCGCTTGAAGCAAATTGTTTTCAGCCTAAACGTATTACCCGATAAAACCCGGACAGCGGAATCTTTTGCTTAAAAGTCCTATTTGTTCCCGAATTGTAGCTCCCAATGTAGCGCCCGATTTTTACCCCCCCCCCCTTAATTCTGCAGAAATAAAGCCCGAAAACGAATGGCCCTGGACGCAACACACACTACAAAGCGTTTCCTTTCTGTTCCTGTTCATTCCGATCTTAATTCTTTGAATGATATAAGACGGCAAATGTGCACCATATATATGGTTCAGACATACACACCTACCAGACCGAAAATAAACCGGAAATAACGGTCAGTTGAGGGAGCAGTTAGGGTATGGGAGAAAAATAAGAACACGAAAACAACGAATCCCTCTTTTGCACATCCCAGAAAAAGAAAAACACTCAGAGTATATGTGTCATACTCAGAGGGAACGCGCACTCCGAGGCCGCCGAATCGGAGGCAAAGGGGCATGCGCAGTTCCCGTGCATATGACTGGTGCCGCCCATTGTTGCCGGCTCTCGGAGGCGGTGCAGCGCGAAGCACGGCGGCCACGCTTTGCCATCCTCCTTCAAAGTACGACGCACACTCTACAGCGCAGCTAAGTCGTGCATTATAAAGCAAATTATTTTTTAGCAAGAACCGAGGAAGAGTGCTTGAACACGGACTAGATTTATGCCGTCTGCATTGTATGATGAAGAAACTTAAAAATAATTGGTTTTGGGGGAAAGGAAACTGCGCAGTATCTGTCTCATATATCGTTGGACACCTGAACCGCGCCGAAAGGGAGGGGATAAAGGAGGAAGTGAAAGAAGAAAGGAAGAAAGAGGTACCGTAGTGGAGGGCTCCGGAATAATTATCGACCACCTGGGGATCTTGAACTTGCACTGACATAGCACAGCACACGGGCACTTTAGCGTTTTTCCTCCATAAAAACGCATCCGCCGCGATAGGGTTCGAACCCGGGAACTCCGCATCAGTAGCCTAGCGCCCTAACCACTGAGCCACCGCGGCGGGTCAAATGATGAAGAAACTTCGATTTTTTCCCGCGCATCACGTTTTTTTTTTCTAGCGGTCCATCCAATACAGGAGCACTGCCTACGTTTAAAAACGGGAAGCTTTGGACGGCGCCGAATAAGCGCCTGCGCAGAAAATTGTACGAAGTAGGTGTACAAAAAATTATTTTTGGACGATATACAGGATCCGGAGTTCCCGGGTACGAACCAGACCGCGGCGGCTGCATTTTTATGTTGTAAAAACGGTAAGGCGCCCGTGTGCTGTGCGATGTCAGTGCACGTTAAAGATCCGCAGGTGGTCGAAATTATTCCAGAGCCCTCCACTACGGCACCTCTCTTCCTTTCTCCTTTCACTCCCTACTTTATCCCTTCCCTTACGACGTGGTTCAGGTGTTGTCCGCCGATATATGAGACAGATACTGCGCCATTTCCTTTCCCCGAAAACCAATTATTATTATTATTATTATTATTATTATTATTATTATTATTATTATTATTATTATTATTATTATTATTATTATTATTATTATTATTATTATTATATATTATTATTATGCAGGACGCTTCTAGTCAAATAAGAATACGAACAGTACATGCAGCACAGCATGCACGTGCGGTCGTAGAAAGTGCATTCTTAAACTTGAACGCCCAGCTCGGGCACGCTGTGGCTTGAATTTCACGGCAAAACAAGTATCCGCATATAAACGGCACGTACTGCGGTATCATTTCCCGCAACTCCTCCTCTCTGCGGTAACGTCACCACAGCGATCGATGCGTTTCCCGGTGTCGAAGAAAAAGACAAAAAGGCGAAGTGTGCGTAATTTGCTTAGCTTTGAAAGGCAGCCTATTGCGGTATTTAATGAGCAACTATTGTTAGACACCATCGCAGTGAACCTTCGTTCAAAACTACAGTGAACAAAATTACGGCGGCGGAAGGCGACGACGTGCAAAGGCAGTGCACGAGCAGGGAGAAGAAGAGAAAAGAACGCTCTTGCAGATGGCGGGGGCAGATTCGGTCAGCGTGCTTGGTCCGAGCCTTGGTGTCACATCTCCGTTGCCCAAAATGCTACTCCGACCCCAGACTCCAGATGCGGACGGCCACGCGGACGCTCGAGGAAGAGACGCCTTCCGCTTGACCCGCAACTCCGCCGTCACCACCGCCACCAGAAGCGACGCAGTCCTTCGCCAGCCGCAGCGGGTGAGCACTGCTTCTCCAGCGTCGCGGCGCCACATCCAAAACACCGATGCTTCCTCGCGCCTTCACCCCCGCCCCCTTTTCCGCGGTGGTGGCGTGGAAGCGAAATTTTGGCGTAGTCCAGGAGTTGCTTCGACGGCTGCACCTGGCTCAACTGCTCGGTCGTCCAGGACCCCACGGTGCGGCAGACGTCGAAGTCATCCTTCTTCGGGGACGACGGAGGACGTTTGCGGGCAGGCATGGGCGTACCTGTGCGGCTGAGGACCGCAGCATCGCCCGCGGACTTGGGGTGGAGTCTCGGCCGTCGCTCGCGTCATTCGATACGGTTGTATTAAGCAGGAAAGAGAAACTGCATGGAGATAAAGAAAAAGAAGATACGCAGTAATAAATTCGTTATTCGATAAATACCCGTGTAGCAAATGTCTCACTTCTGTCAGCCGCGCCTTGACTGAAGTCTCGATAAAAGAGGGGTGGAAAGCAGTGAGAGAAAATGGCGCCGTAGTTAAGGGCGTCGGATTAATTTAACCACCTGGGGTTCTTCAAAACAAGCACCGATATCGCTTAGCACACGGGCGGCTTATTGTATTTCGCCTCCGTCGAGTTGTGGCTGCCGCTGTCGGGGTTTGATACCGCGTCGTGTACAGCTGCTCAGTGGCCGAATCGGCAGCCACCGCACCAGGATCGAGCCAAGCGGCCAGAAAAAAAAATGCACCGTTCGAAAACGACGACATGAATTGCCATCTAAGTAAATTATAAAGAAAAGGTGTCGTAGTCGTAAAGCGAATCACATTGTGTGTAATAAAAAAATCAGCTGCGGTTCAACTACTGCTGAATCTAGTTAGATGGCGAAAGCTGCAGTGTATCCGGTAAGTATACGCGGCTTGGCCTCTAACGTTTAGTGCGTTCCGCACACTGGATAGGCAACGCGCCTACCCTGGCAGGTGGCGGTTAAATTAATGGTTGATCTCGAGAGGTTGGTCACCTAATGAACATTGCGGCTTAGTGGCTTAGCCCGGCTATGCCAGCATATGTGTAGCAAAAGGTAAGGCATAGCATGGTTAGCCTTGGTTAATCTTGATTGCAAGTCCAGGTTAGTCTGGTTGTCTAGCTATGTTGTTGTCGCATTAAAGACGACACGACTGTGGTTACGGCGCACGCGAGCTCTCCTTTTAAATCCCCCGACATTTTATCACGCATGCGACGGAGCTGGCGAAGCGAGCGGAGGCGAGCGCAACGACGAAGAACGCGGTGTGACGTCATACCAAGCGGCGGCGAGCCGCGCGGTGTGACGTCATGCCAGACTGCGCGGCTAGCGCGCACAGCAGTGTAACCGTCTCACATATCTCTGTGGACAACCGAATCGCGCTGTAAAGGAAGGGATAAACGAGGGCGGGAACGAAGAAAGAGAAAACTGAAAAGTTCGCTCGGCTACTGATCCGGAGCTCCCGGGTTCGAACCCGACAGCGGCGGCAGCGTTTTCATGGAGGCAAAACGCCAAGGCGCCCGTTTGCTGTGCGATGTCAGTGCGCGTTAAAGATCCCCAGGTGGTCGAAATTATTCTGGAGCCCTCCTCTACGGCACCTCTGTCTTCCTTTCTTCTTTCACTCCCTCCTTTATCCCTTCCCTTACGGTTCGATTCAGGTGTCCAACGATTTACGAGACAGACACTGCGCCATTTCCTTTCCCCAAAAAAACAATTATCACTATTATTGTTATTATTAAAGTTGCATTTTGAGGAAAGGCGCGGCGCTGCGCAGCGGCGGAACACCTGTGACCAGGTGCTACTAGTGGCGCATGCGCGTTTGCAACTAGGGAGCGAGAGAGAGAAATGCGCCGTGCGTCGTCACAGCTCCTCGCGCATGCGCAGCACGGCCCTCCGGGAATCACGCGAAACTGCTCAACCTGCGGCCAGTAAAGTTCAAAAAACAAAACTGCTTTGCCTTCCTATAGTTTCGTTCCCCGCTGAGCGAGCAGCGGCAGCTTAGCGCGCAATTTCGGTATCCCGCGATAAGAAACTGCTACGCGTTGACCGGGCGAACGAGGCCGCATCCGCTTGCGACGCGCCCCCGTAACGAGCGCGCTTGTCTACGCGGCGACCAGGATAGTGAAAAAGCAGTCAAAGCGCGCTGCGCACCAGCTATCGTGATTCGCTGTAAACATACCGAGAGCATTATCTCGCACCCGATGGCTATCGCTTCGTGGCGCTGACGGCAGCCCAAGCCCCGCTCTCCCACGTTCGTGTTAAGTCTGTGGGCGCCTGTACAAATGCGCGGGCATTCATTTGGTTCGTTTATTACCGTAATTAAAAAAAATTATGACCAAATGAATTGTCGTGCAGATTCAAATAACTTATATGCTGTGCTACATTAGTTTTGTCGTCCAAAGAAAAAATTCAGACTTTAAAAGGATAGCTGCGACTCGAGTTTGTTTTTCGTGTGCAGGCAGTCACCGCGGTCTGAAACAGAACATCATATGTGAACGATTTCCATTGCACCGGGCTCTGAACGAATAAATAGTCACCAAATACACATTATACCCTTGCTAATAAGCAGTTATTCGTCACCACATACTGGGGCACTCTTCTGAACTGGCGTGCAAACGTATAAGGGGCGGTTATCTGTCTGAATCATGTGCGTGTAAAGTGGCGCGTTGTATTTGTCGAGAGAGAGAGATAGAGAAACCCTTTATTTTTCTGAAAAGCAGAGATTTTAGCCCGGCGTGTAAAATTCGGTGACATGCTACTCTGCGTGGGGAAGTAAATTGGGGATAGAAAGATGGGAGGAGAAAGGCGCGCAAAATCATGAAGTAAAAGAAAAGAAAAATAACAATAATGAAAGAATAAAAAAAAGTGGACATTAAATTTGGGCTGAGGTGCACCAAAGAGTAATGTATTAAATGGTGATGTGCAACGACCTACAAAAGAGATGACAAAGTCCAATGCAGGAATAGTGCATAATGAAGAGATTTACGGAAATATTAGAATTTGTCGTGTTGACCGCCGTATCCTGAATAGGCAAATAAAAAGTTGATTGCTCGTCTCTGCTGCGTAAAGCAGGCTAACGGACTTAACCAACAGTCCACTGCCGGAGGTACTTGGGTTAGCGACTCTATACAATGTTTATAGTACGCACGCTCGTCGATATACTCTGGACATTCAAACAGAATATGTTGTACCGTTTCTATTGAGCCGCAGTTGTCGCAATGCGGACTATTCACTGGTCCAAAACGGTACCGCAAACGTTTTGTAAATGCGACGTTCAGGCGGAGACGACGATTAACAGTTTCCAGATGGCGTGGAAGACTGGGTGCTAGTCTAGATTTGAGATGTGGGTCAAATGCGTGGAGAAATGGATAATGGTATGACGACGAGTTCCAGAGCCGATTCTTTTATCCATAGGCATATATTTGAGCTAGTTGGGACGCAAATGATTTTGTGAAGAAAATCATTTTGTACTTCTTTTGCTGTTGACCCTTGCTGGCCGCTTCATCTGTTTTTTCGTTGGCTAGAATGCCACATTGAGTGATGTGGGTACGCAATGTCGAGAGAAACTGGCTGGTGATTGGTTTTCTTCAAGTGGTTGGGCAGGGTTTGCGGCGCTGCTTTGGAGTCCGTGAAAACCACCCCTCCGGCAGAGGTGCACGGCGTAGTATATTGGAGACAGCTTCTCTAAAGCTCTGCTGTCGTGGAGGATGCCTTATGCTGCACGCGATATGAAAGCATTTGGCTTGTTGAGGGAACGTAAAAGCCACACGAGGAGGTCTGCTGAGAAGCTGAACCACCGGTGAAGATATGGGTGCCCTGGTGTATTTCTCGGCAAAGTAGGTAAGAGCAGTTTGTAGTAGTGCAGCCTGTGGCATGCGGCTCTTCGCATTCACATGTGGTTAAACTGTTGGATTTTTAGAGGCGGGAGTGTCCGAGAGAGAAAAGGCCGAAGGCAGCAATTTCCGTGGCTGAGTAATAGTAGGGATAGGGAGGTGCAACAGTTGCACAGCTTGGCCGAAACCAGAGTTGCTGTGGGCTATGGGAATGGTGTAGGAATTGCTTCTTCCCTTGGAGCACATGTCGGAGATTGGTGCACATAGTTTCCTGGGATGCGATGACATTTAGCTGGAGACATTCTGATTCCGCTACTGTTCCCGAGGCAAGGTGGTTCCTTTGGAAGGCCAGGACGGTCTGCAGGCAATTGTTCCGCGTGGCTTTCAGGGTCGTCTTACTTGTCGACAATCTTTGAAGTATACTGGTAAACAATATCGTAATGATCATTGAACAGGCTTTTTGAAGCAGAACCATTGAGCGGCAATTGCTACCACATTGTGTTCCCGCCATGAGCCTGAAAATTAATGATGCTGTGGCAATTCTTTCACGAAGTTTTTTTCTAAATCTCAGATGTCCCAGAGAGATTTATTTCATCCCAATATCAAGGAATCGCTGGGACCGTACGTAAAGTGGTACTAGGTGGAGCGGATGTCTGGTCATTGTTTTCCCTGTGAAAACCATGACAACACTCGTTTCTGGCGAGAGACGAAGACCTCGGGGAGCCAAATACACTGAGGTATTCAGTACCCCTTCTGAAGACGTTGTTGGGTGATATAGCGCGACCGTGACGCGCTCCAGATACAGATGTCGTCTGCATAAATCGTGATTCGTACTCCTTGCGGCAGGTTTCTTGTTATGTTTATCAGGGAGAGAGAGAGAGAAAAAAAATCAGTTTTAGCGCAATGTTAAGCGTCAAGGATGTCTTGGGCCAGGGCAACCAAAGCCAGCTGGCCCGTCAGCCGGTCCGTGGCTTGACAAGACCGCCACATTGGGGGAGAAGGGTATGGGAATAGAGGGGGCTGAGTGGCACGGGGCAGGAGAAAAGACAATGTTCCAGATTAGCATTATACGCAAATTCCTTGTAATTTCGGACTTTGAAAACGTAGGTAAGGACAAAGGACAAGAGAACAGGACGGGACGTCTTGTTCTCTTGTCCTGTGTCTTTCTTCAAAATTCGGTATGCTATACCAACTAGGGCCTCGGGCTATCTATGAGGGATGCCGTAGATGAGGGCCCCCGATAAATTCGAGCTTCTGAGGTTTTTAACGTGCACTAACATCGCACAGTACACGCGCCTCTAGCATTTAGCCTCCATCGAAAAATCGATTCTACCGCGACCGGGATCGAACCCTCGTCTTTGCGGTCAGCATCCGAGCGCCACAACTAGCCACCGCGGCAGTTTAATGCATGCCATTTGAATGGATTCCTTGCAGCCTAAGTGGACAGATGTGGATTTCCGCTGGATCCGCCCACTGGCCGGAAAGCATGGTTGAGTACCATCTGCCCGCCTACTTGCATGCATTGGTTTACAGCGAGCAAAACCGATGGTATTAATGGCAGCGTCACCGCTGCCATGTGACGACTGGCAGCCACCACGTATGCAGTGTCCCCTCTGCCGCTTGGGACGCCGGTCGCGGCAAAGGCGGCTGCGAATTGGAAAGGTGCAAGTGTCGCTTGAAAAGATTGTCGTCGACTCTTTCCATTGCTCTTTCGCGCTAGCAGGCGGGATTTTTCTCCCTTTATCATTTGTTTTTTCTTGACATTGTTCAGCGTCGACAGCAAATATCACTAGCTGCTGACCGGCAGTTGCAGGCAGACGATGCTCCAAAACCTTCGTCGACTTAAAACTTTAACGGCGTCATTTATTAGGGTCTGTAGAGGGGACGCGGCCGCTTGTTCGACATGGATGGCTGAACGGTGCTGTACGGCACGTTCTTTCAACTTTCAATGGATATTGGTGATTTAGTGGGAAGGTTGTGTAAGATGGTACGGAGTATGCAGAGTTTAACGTCCTGAGCAGCACAATGGCTGTGAGAAGCGTCGTAGTGGAGGGCTCCGGGTTTATTTCGACCACCTGGGGTCCTTCAAAGCGCGCTGACATCGCACAGCACATTCGTTTTGCATTTCTCCTCCATCGAAATGCGGCCGTTGCGGCCGAGATTTGATTTCGCGACCTTGTGATCTGCAGCCGATCGCCTCAGCCACCGAGCCATCGCGGCGGGTGTGCACTGTGAGAGAAGCCAAGGAGGGGATGGTGACCTGTATCGTTTGTTCCTTTCGGTCGCCGCCAGATGATCGGATATCCGCGAAATGTCCCGGCGGTTTCGGGCTGATCTGGCGGAGCTCAACCTGCGGCTCCGTACTTCCTGGAGGCTACGAGTCACTCACTCTGTTGTCGGGCCCCCGCTGTGGCACTATCGGCTCCTTTCGCGGGCGGTGGAAGAGCGCCAGGCGACAGTAACGCTGAGTCGCGACTCCGTTCCCCAGAGCTCGGAGAGAGGTCTCCAGTGACCTTCCGGGGTAGCCGAGGTGAACTCAGGGACACAGCTAGTACTGCCGTTCCCTGCCCCGTCACGTGTCAGTGTTGTGATGTACAGCCTTTGTCAAAAGTTTAGGGGCCAGATGGTTTGCATGCAAGCCGTTTAATGAGGCTTCTGCAGAATTCGTGGAAGTCCTGCCCTTTGGAAGGCGCAGGACCAGCTAATCTTATTTTCGGGTGCTTTGAAACACTGTGGATGCATCACGACCCACACGGTGTGGCTCATAAGCAACCCCCTTGGGCGCTAAACGTTTTTCAAAGGGGTTGTACATAGAGCCACCCCACCCCATTAACATTTCTTTCCATCACTATCTTGCAACGGAGTGTCTGCTGAATCGCAAGAGAAGCACACGGGTGTTTTCTTATGCATAATTCGCGGTGAAGGGGGCTATAATAGGTATCTAGATCTCCCCCTCTAGCTTGAAAAGGCAAAAGAGAGACATCTTCGTTTTGATTTTTCTTTGCGCCAGGGTTACGTCCGCGAGTGAAGAAGTTAACTCGTAGCTGCTCGCTTCGACTTTGTTTGGCCTTGTAGTTGCGCCAGAAAGAATGGATGTAAATTAAGAAAAAAAAAGCAACTGACAGGGGTGTGCTGCATCCGTTAAATTTTCAGCAGCAGCACGCGGGCTCCTATGTAATGGAGGGAAACTTGAAATTTGAACTGCCTCGAGTTGCATTGGCGCAAATATACAAATTTCAGCGCGCGAGTGGTCTTCGAATTTGAGCCGTAGAGTATTTAAAATGGTCGCTGAGGTGTTGCAATGAAAGAGATGGGCAGCGCTGGCTCAAGAGCAGACTTTTGGGCGAGTTAGTGTTGCATTTTCTTGAGACCATGTACGAGCGCCTGTGCTGTCCACGTCCTACGCTTCCTGATTTGTGTGCGCTCGTACGTGGTCTGAAGAACACTGTGGCGCCTCAAGTTTCGCCGCTTGAACATTTGTGACCTAGCGGCACGTATAGATGTCATCGGTTCCAGTTGTTCAGTCTTAGGTTCCTTGGACTGGAATTTACGACCTGAACTGTACTGCCTCGTTTTTCTAGCGACTTAAATTTTGAAGCATGATCGATATTATAGCCGTATACGCCGTAATATAGAAGTTATTTACTGCAAAGCCTGTTTCACATGCAAAACAAAATGCTAGCGAATCCTGCCGCCGCGGCGGAAAAAACGTGTTTCGAGTCGCCGCTGCGATGAGCGGCAAGCTTCCAAGTTGGAAGTTTTCGCTGCGACGCGCCGCTCAATCGCTCAGTCGCTTGCATGCGAACCAGCCTTAAGCGACTCATATTTTGGCGAGCTCAGCATTCCGAAAAGTGCGCCAGCTTCAATATATTGCTGCGAATCTTTCACTGTTTGTTCGTTCATGCTTAAAGCCGCCGGAACGCGGCTTGCTTTATCACTTCGTGACGCGAGATGCGACCAGGTTTATCTCAAATGATCTCAGTCGTGGGCAACCGCTTCTACGCTTTCCGAGAGTGTTGTGCTTGTGTTTCGTGCTTTATCTCGAAAGTCCTTTGCCGCTCTGAATTGAGCGTGGCCGCGAGCAGCGGCGATTCTGTCCCTTGACGACTATTGAGCACGCTCATTGCTATCACCGACGCCGAGTTCTTGAGTTGTTTGTGGGCCCGAGCGAGCTCTATAAAGAGTTCATGTAGGAACCACTTCGATCAGTCGGCTCACCTATCGTCCACCGCGTTCTCACCACTACGTGGCATCATTTGGCGAACAAGCAGAACCGGTATGTTCCTTAGTTCACTTCACTTTATTACCTTAAATGCCCCCGGGATTGGGGGTGTTACATAAGGGGTGGGTTACATGTATAAAACAGATTTAATAAAAAAAGAAAACACGTAAGGTACATAAATTATTCGCTGTTATATATAGTCTCTAAATAATTCACAAATGTTGTTGGACAGGTGATTGCGGCGATGTCGTGTGGAAGGCTGTTCCAGTCCGTGGCTGAACGTGGAAAGAATGACGATGCAAATGTAGTGCGCGTACGAGGCCGGGCAACTTGAAGGGGATGACCAATGCGGGGGGAAATGCGTGCCAGCGGATCGATGTAGGGCGGATGATGAAGTGAGCTGTAATCAAATTCATGAAACAAGCACATACTAGTGATACGACGTCTAGAAGCGAGAGATGTTAAGCCTGCCTCTGCTTTTAATGACGATATACTAACATTATATGAATAGCACAAATATATGAATCTTGTGGCTCGACTTTGTACTGATTCTAGGGAACTTGTTAGATAATTTTGGTTAGGGCTCCAAATAGCAGAGGCGTATTCTAATTTAGAACGGACAAGTGATTTGTAGGCAAGTAATTTTACGTTTTGTGGCGCATGGCGTAGATCGTTTTAAAAATCCAAGGCTTCTGTTAGCGGATGATATGAATTTTGTCTCATGCGCGTTAAAGATCCCCAGGTGGTCGAAATTATTCCGGAGCCCTCCACTACGGCACCTCTTCTTCCTTTCTTCTTTCACTCCCTCCTTTATCCCTTCCCTTACGGCGCGGTTCAGGTGACCAACGATATATGAGACAGATACTGCGCCATTTCCTTTCCCCCAGAACCAATTATTATTATTATTATTATTATTATTATTATTATTATTATTATTATTATTATTATTATTATTATTATTATTATTATTATGCGCGTTCCAGGTTAGATCATTGGACAATGCTACACCGAGGTATTTATAAGTCTGAGCGCAAAAAAAAAAAAACGAAGAAGGATGAGACACTTAAGAAAGGCACACGCGACAAGCGCTTACTTGCTGCGCAAGCCTTAAACCGATAGCTGCAAATCCGTGAACGCGGCTCAGTGCTATATCGAGCCCCACTCTTGCGGATCAACCGTAGCAGGAGCTGAGGGAGGGGTAAAAAGAAATAGATGAGGAGAAAACACACCAATGGCTGTTCCAGAAACGGGTCTTTTTTTTTTAAAAGCAATTCGAGCACCTGCCAAATGTCGCGCCCTCAGCCAGGTTCTACACATGCGTAAAGCAGACTCGCGTCCTTCATGCGGTCAGTCTATAACCTGACTCTCAAAAGTCGTGGAAAGACCTGACGTCTTTAGAGCTCGTGCAGAAAAACGAAGTGCTGATCTTGTGACATTTATTTTGAGCCGTGGGCATTTTGCTGAAATTATTCGCCGGACAAACCTTTTTCCAATTGAATGCGGTTCACTAAAAGTGCGAAAATTGAGCCGCTTAGATAATTTCCCACAGATAAAAGCAGAAGTAAGACATTCTTTTGTTACAGAAACGCTATATTCGTCGCCCAAATAGAATGGAAGTGGTGTGACGCAGATCGCTGCGAGTGTCACTGTCCCGCCTTTTCGTTCGAGACCTTGCGAAGAATGCACCTTGTCAAGCCCCTCACGTCATTGCGAGGTGTGCATCATGTGTAGCTATCCGTGGAACCCGATTTGCTTACCCGGATTATTTTACATACCTCTGGACAGACAGCGCACGCACGTTAGGTTGAGCCACACCTGTTTGATCGGTAAACAATTGTTGCAGAGATCGTGGCTCAGGAAACAAAGATGAAGCGCGCAGCTCGTGGCTGTAGCATGAAATTGGTCGGTGAACAAGATATCCTTGCTATCGAAGCGGAGATCGCGCACCTAGCATGTGACTGCGCCCTGAAAAGTATTCACTGGACAAAGTGAAAAGCTGGTTTCGGTTTTATGTGGGTTTAACGTGCCAAAGCAACTCTAGCTATGAGGGACGCCGTAGTGGAGGGCTCCGAATAATTTCAACCACCTGGGGTTCTTTAACGGGCACTGACATCGCGCAGTACACGGGCCTCTAGAATTTCGCTTCCATCGAAATGCGACCGCCGCGGCCGGGATCGAACCCGCGTCTTTCGGGTCAGCAGCCGAGCACCATAACCACTGGGCCACCGCGGCGGCTAAAAGTGAAAAGCTGCACATTTACTTCGTCAAGCTGCAACCCAGGGCTGAATCAAAGGCCGCAAGTAGCAAACGTTTCTTTGCGAATGGTTTTATCTTCAGCCAGAAAGAGTGCATGAACATTAATTACAAATAAGTTTTGAAGGCAGCAGTCGCTTTATTTGTGGTTACTTTTTGAAACAATTGAACACATAATATTGAGCGTTAAAGGACAATGAGAACAACTTCATCGACTTTTCGTTCGTATATAGTAAAACTTCATAGTCTGTCCTTTTGCGGCTCTGTTGGCGTCTGTTCGGCGCCAGAGGTCGTATTTATTGCTGGGAGATTCGGAGTTAAAACGCAATTATTCTTCCTCCCATCCCCTCCCCCCCTCAGCCACTGGATCTAAACTCGCGACAATGGCGTCATCGACTACATCTAGATCTCCGTGATCACCAGAAGAAAGGAGCTGGAGGTGTAGTTTTGGGGGTTTTAATCGGGGAGTTAAATATGTTCTCCCCGCTTAATCGCGGCTGACACAGTTGAAAGGCGCCCGGACCCCACCCCGTGATCGCGTAGGCTACCGAGCGCACGCCAACCATGGCGGGCCTTGCTCTGCGGGAACAAAGGAACGACACACTGGCTGACACAAACAGGCATTTACTGCTACAACAATAAAGCCAGCTAGCAACAAAATACGCTAATGAATCGAGGTCGTCCGACTCACCAGCAAGGTTACGAGTGAATGTTCGCCAACGCTAGGGCAAGGGATACTCCGAGGCCGGACGGGACGAGATACGGGAGCAAGTCTCCCCGCCACTTCCTCGCCCCGCTGGCGAAGAGCGGAGCCGCGAGCGACACGTCCGCTCGCGCCGGCGATCCCAGCCGAAGAGAGTGATGCTGTAACCTACGTCCCCCGCGCGCGCGCAAGCACTCTGTGGCGCCCTCCCTTGTTAGTTACGGTAACCAACCAGGGAATGCGCTCCTCCCTTGAGGCGTGTACGAAGTGTCACGGCCTGTCTCGAGAGGAGCGCGAAGCGCGCGTCAAGTCCGGCCGTGGTAGTGTATAGGGTTGGACAAGTTGGTCAGATCGGAGCTCGTGCGGAAGTTAGAGGGATATGTTCCGCTCCTGTCAAACTTTCCGCCCTTTGTAAGAAGTCCTGTCATGTCAAAGCGAAGCCGGATTGCTGATCAACCATGAGAACAAATTCGTAGTCTGTTCAGAAGGCGTCGTTTACAAGATCCCTCTAACATGTGGTGCCAGCTACATAGGCCAACCAGGAAGGTGCCTCAACGAGCGTCTGAAAGGACATCGCAGGAAATTAGGTCAATTGGCAGCTGCAGGGCAAGTGCAGGGCGCTACTGAAGAAATGATCTGTTATTTACAAGCACAAAGATCAGCTTACCCGCGAAATTGTAGAAGCGCAAGAAATAGCGCAAGCTGATAAGACCTACATGTATTACCAGGGCATCAATCTGCCTAACGAAAAAAGAACCTTCCTCACCGAACGTGAGCGCTCTGAGGTGGCAGACATAACTGACGGGTTTTGATTTTGTTCTTTTCTCGCCATACGGGGCCCCGGGGTCGTGTCAGCATGCTTTGTGTTTTTTGGGCTTTTATACCTGGCTCCCTTTTATTCGCTTTCATCGAATTTAGCCGTGTTTTTGTTGGCTTTGTAGTTTTGTATTATGCGTCTTGTTATTCGCTGAGTTTTTAGCCGTGGTCTGTTGGCATTTTAGGATTCATTCTCATGTTTTTAGCGCTTTTATTACTTCGCCATTCCCCTGGTTTTTGTGACGTGGCCTTCTGTCAAGGTTTTCGTTTGATTCGTTTAGGTTTCAGCTTATTTTCTTCCGGTCTTTTATGTTTTTTCTACTTAGTTATTCATCTGCGGCAGGGATGTTCCACATGCTGCGGTACAGCTTAGTGCACTCGTCATGTTGTTTGCCTTGTGCGATATCATGATTTGCTGCTTCACACATCGCGTCCATGTGCGTCATTGTTTTATTATTGTTTACAGTTTGGGGCGTGTTGCTTTGTGTAAATTCGGTATAGTGCCAGCCAAACAATAAAGTTGTAAGTTGCCGCTTGTGTGTGTGTGCTGTCCTAGTTACTTGATGCGGCGCCATTATTCCCTTAAGCATCCCTTGAGGCGATGCAGTGGCTGTAGGGCTCATCGCGGGAAAGCCAACAAAGGGGACTGCAGAGCAGGTGCCCACATAGTTTAGCTTCGAATATCCACACACACACAAACACAAAAATAAACTGCACGACGTAATTGCAGTTAGTTTGCGAAAACGGCGTGTGGCGGCGGCACAGGTGCCCACAAAAGTTTTTCGGAACGCCGAAATCTTGAAATACATCGATTTCCTCGCTGACTACAAGCGCAGCCAGGTACTCAGGGGCGCATTGCGCAGATCGCACTGGGAACTACAAAATGCACTCTTCACTTCATGGCTGCATGCTTAGTCTGCCAAGAATCTCGGCTTTGTTGCAATTTTCGTGTTCCGAAAACTTTTGTGGGCACCTGTACATATCTCATTATTTTTGCCTATTCTTGATTATGAAAGCTCCGTTTCTTGTGAAAGTAGAACCCAATAATCATTTGAGATAAGCTGGCTTCAAGTTACCTTCAGTGTCCCTTTATATATGGATATGAAGGTACGAAACTCTGTACTTCTAAATTTCCTGGCCAGAGGGGGGGTGGGGGGCGTTTATCGCGAGGAGGAGCTTGTCCGTTCACCACTTGCGAGGCCACCACTGCACTGCCAAAAATGCTTACTTGCACGAAAGTGGACACAAAATATGGCTCACTCCTCCAAGAAGCGTTGACACGCTTGAAGAGGACATTTTACATTGAAAGTGGATAGTTTTCATTCCGACGAAAAAGTCGTAAGCGTGTTGATATCCCAACTGAACATGCAAGACCGCACCGTTAGCGGTGATATGCTTATGCCAGCGGTATACCGACCTTACCTGCCGCAAACGCCGCTAATGCCAACCAGCTATCTCTGATTAATGCGCTTAGCCGGTACTCCACTATTTTTGTGCTTCTCGCCAGGTCTACCGCCATGCATCGCCCAAGAGCGGTATAGCGATCGAGAGGCGTACCGACAACGGCCACCACCGTCGTTAGTAAAGCTGTCGAGACGGTATCCATGGGAAGGCGGCCGCCGCTGTGGAGGAAGGAAAAAGGATAGCAGAGGCCGTGCGCCTCTTTTGTGCAGCCCGAAGAGCAGCTGCTCCGCCATAGCAACTACAACCCCGCTACTGGTCGTTGCTAAGAGTGCCCCGAAGAGATGGTGGGCGCTGCTTGTCCATGGAGGCAAGTTCTAATTCTTCTACATATCCTGCCTTGTTCACTTCTCTCCGAGGTGAGATACACGGAACTGTTGCTGGCAGTAAGCTGTCCCTGCCGTAGCAGCCGCAACTCAGATTGGGATCCTTGCTAAGAGCTTCTGGGCAAGGTTGCTTCCAGGAAAACGTGACTCAGTCCGTGACTCTTTTCTCCGGGGCCGCGGTACTGATATATGGCCCGTGCTCTTTTCCTTCATCCATGCATGTTCCTGTAGGCTTAGCACCTCAGGAGCGAAGGAACAAGACCGCTGCGTTGAACCGACACGAGAACAGATCTGCGAGCCGTGGCGGCAGGAGCCACGGCCAGCTGCCGTCTTTATTTTCTTCGCCGGGTGGCGCGCGCTATCCGTGTTCCCGGCGCCACCCAAGAGATCGAGGGCGCTCCATTCCTATAGCGTTTAAAACTGAGCATGACAATCGTCCTAAATTGGGCAGGAATGACATCGGAAGCTCTGGCCTGAGATAAATGGCAGTGAGATTGAAATTTTGAGGTCGAGACTCTGCAGTTGCCACGTCTTACTCCGACGAGTGCCGCTTCCGAAGCGGAGTTGCAGCGCACCACCGCAGTGTTCATGCAATGACGCTTGGTGTTCGGTTTCCCCTGTCTAGACAACCGGATGCCGCAGTCCGCTCTTAGCTTCCGGTGCTGCGCCGTAATGTCCGTTCAGCCCGAGCCTACAGGAAGACGCACCCCTCTGGTCTTCCCGGAAGGAGTGTTACTGTCACAGCACGCCACTCTCCCTCCCCCTTGCCCCGCTGGCGCAGCACCCGGCTGCCAGCCGGTCGGCTCAAACTCCCGGGAGCACGCAAAGCACGTAACCCACGTTGAACCGCGGTAGCTATGTTTGATGCCGCAAACAAATAAGTTCAGTCCAACAAGCACGCAATAAATTCGTCTCCGCGCGGATGGCCCCAAGCAAGACTGCTTCGTGTTCATGCTCGTTGTCGGCTCTGACGTCATGGCTCTTGCCTTGCAGTCGAATAAAGGAGATCCTGCTGTACATTACAAGCTGACTTAACAGAAACTGGAGTAGTCGGCACTTTCGAATCTCACACTAATTCTGTATATTCCCGCTCCGTAATGCAAGCAGATGAAAATATAATTTCACTTTTTTATCCTTCCGAATAACCTTTCTTTTGGTCTCCGGTTCCTTGTTCCTTCTCGGAAATTCGCTTATTATGCCGAAACACCGCAACACGAGGCGAACGCACCAGCATAGCGGTGTTGCAGCGGCGAAAAAATGCAAAACTATAATGAATGTATGGTGATGTGGTACCTGATTCCTTTTCCTCTTTTTTTAATGAAGATGTGTGAATGGAACTCATTACATGCTAGCACTGTGCTGAGTCGCCGTTTCAAACCTTCTAACATGACGTTTAATGGCCAGGGCACACTTGTTCGCTTCTGTTTTTTTTTATGTTTGTATTAATTCTCTTTTTTCTCGTATGGGGTCAGTTTGGTTGGCGGCCTGCCTTGCAGACGACCAGGCACTACACGTTATCTTTCCTTTAACTATTTTGCAGAGACCCATCATTCACCTTGAACGGCTTCGCAGAATGCTCGGGCGGTGCTCGTGGGTAAAAAACGTCGAGGATGCTGGCGGACCATTGATTAATTCAGTTTTGAAGGAAAACAAGGGATTGACTTAAAGCAGCTTGTCTGAGACTGGTAGACGAAATGGTACCCAGATTTCTGTTGAGGCGTATGAGTACCTAGGCGGTTTTTTTTTCTCCCGTGGTGGGGGGTATGAAGGGGCGGGGGTGCTCGGAAAAAGATTTCGCTGCGGGGAAATTTGAGCAGAGAGCCGTGGTGCTCTTGACAGAGAGCGCGGTTCACGCTTCCCACTCTAGGCCAGTTGTTTTGATCTGTGTGACTTTAATAGTTGGCACAGTGTTCGAAGACGTAATCTAGCCCTTTCTTTCAAAATTCCGCGGGTTCACCGAGTCATCGGAGAATTCCCAGGATTTCGATACCATTACCATCGCCACCTGGAAGGAAGTGGCGGAAACGGGGGAGCGTCTTGGCCTCCCAAGAACAGTAACACGTTATCCTTAACTATCAGCTGCAGGTATTCCTATTTTCCCGCACAATATTTGTCTTCGGTTGCTGGGTAATGGAGAATATTTAATCAATATTCTGGCAACATTTAATTTGGTAGCGGTATATCAGACTTCCCCGGGCTCATAAGGATACACTGTTAGCATCATCATCATCGCCATCATCTGGAGAGTCAAAGGCATGTGTCTTTGCATGATCTTTGCAGTATGTCATACATGAGAAGTGGCGCGTTTACCTGCTGGACAATCCGAATGTCATTAATGTGGACTGGGTTGTGGGCACTCTTTGTAATGCGTCATGCGCGCATGTGTAGTAATGTGGAATCCATATGGATCTTGAAATGGGGGTGGATGGGGGCCTGGTATGACGAGAAATTACATCGTTGTCACGTGAGTGTGATGCCATATTACAGCGTCGTCACGTGACTAGATTAGATGGCACATTACATAGCTGTCACATGACCTGGTATGACGTCACACTGACATGATGACATCACTAATTCTAATTAGCCAGCGTTACCTAAATATATTAATTACCGTTGCTTAATTATGTGACGTCATCATATTCGTCACGTGTATCATCGGCTCGTGACCTCGCATAGCGCCGTTTCTTGCGGACTTTTTTGCGGATATGACCATGAAAGTGAGCCATCTAATGCTTTCGCATTAATAAAAGAAGCCGCTCGCTTGTACACAGACATAAATACAACGTGCCTCTGTTGGTGTACTACAGTCGCAGCTTGTTAAGTGTTTTCGAAGGTAACATACAGAGGACTGAAAACAGCATTCTCGCTATTCCGGATAGAGCTAGAAAATCGAAATATACCGATATGCGCCTGCATAACCGTCGCATTGGAAAGTACATCGACGACCAGTTTCTTTATATTCGGTAACTATTCTCAAGCCTGAAAACAGTATCGTGAATACCTCCCCCCTCCTCCCAATTTCTGGTAGATAGTGTAGAAGGGCTGTGTTTGTCAATTGCCGATTCGTGCGTGAATGTGCGAGAGGCTTCCAGTCCGAACAAGTATACACGAAGCAGGCTGACAAATATTGACACATATAAAGTACTCACCGACGTACCGGTGGTAACCGCGTATAGGACACCCCTGCCCGCAGGCCATATACTCTCTTAGCGTTCATTTCAGTTTTTAAGCTTCTCCCAGTGCGTGCACATCAATAGTGTCTGTACACACATTATTAACTAATACCATCATCATTTTGGCTTTCCTGTCTCATAGGATTCTCAGAATTGTTTTAAAGAACTCCTTAATTGCTTTTGTTTCGTTTTTCGTTTGTTTTCTGAGGTCGAGCAGCCAACCTCAACCTAAAAATTTGAGGTTGAGGTGAGGTTGAGTGAGGTCAGCAGTGGCCTCAGGAAAAGTGAGGTGAGGGCATCTAAGGAGACCTCAACCTTAACTGATGAGGCTGAGGTTGAGTGAGGTAGGCAAATTCTTTTTGATGTCGAGGTGAGGCCAAGATTTTTGAGGTCAAATGCCCACCTCTGTTCAGAAGCGGTTGATCTGTCCTTTTGGGAGGTGGCAATGCTCAGGAGGATTTGAGAGGCGATACTGAGGAGTAATTGTGAGTGATGCTGTTTAGAAAATGCTTCATCTAGAAAGTGTTCATGCATTGCTTAACACTTCTCGGCCTGGTTCGGCGATGAGGAGAGTGGCCTTGCGATCCGTGTAATACGCAGCAGGTCGGAGTCTTAACTGCGCTTACGTACTCTTGACTGCGTTGTTCGCGGACCTCGGTGTCATCACAAGTGTGTCGCATACGCGCTGGTTCCCGTGCGTTTTAGTCGGGGTCCCGCGTCAGTCTCTTCGTTCTTCCGACGAGTCACTTCGCCTGTTCTGAGCAGCGTGTCACTGAGGCTGGGCATATCTGCATGCCCTGGGCATATCTGGCAAAAACTGAGCGAGCGGCGCGTCTTGCCTCCAAGGGGCAAAGCAAACGCGGAACAGCTCTTGCACCTGTTGTGGCATTCGTAGACAGTCCATTATGGCATTAGTGGCGACAGTCGTAGAGTTTCGTACTATTACCTAGAGGGAAAGCAGGCGGCACTGCACTTCATGCGCCATGGAGAGGCGCAGGAATGCCGGGAAGGTGGAGTTTCGTATTTGGCTTGGCATTTGTTGGACACGAAACGTGGGTTGAGCCGCAACAATATGACTCTTCTCGAGGCAAGGCCCGAAGAAATGCTGTGAAAGCTTCGATACTAGCCTAACACTTGCGTTAAGTTTATTGAAAAAGTGGAAAACGCACTCTTAAAATGTAGTTTCACCTGCGCGCAGAGGTCAGCGTTGCGGTGCAGTTGCCGATTGAGTGGCAGTATCCACGTTTTCGGCCCAACACTAGCCAACACAATTGAGAGGCCTCGTCTTCCCGGCATTCCTGCGGTAGATGAAGTGGTCCTTGTGAAACTCGCTAAGACGGTGGCGCCAGCTTTCCCTCTAGGCAGTATTGAGAAACTATGGCGAGAATGAAGAGGTGAGCGCGCGTTTTCCCTAACAGAGCAATAATCACAAGGTCATACACGTGTCTGGGGCAAAAAAAAAAAAACGAGTGATAATGCAGCGGCGACGAAAAGACAAAAGCGAGCGAAGTCGTGTGCGAGAGAAAAAAAAATGTAAATTGATTTTCGAAAGGAGGAAATGGCGCAGTAACTGTCTCACATATCTCGTTGGACACCCGAACCGCGCCGTAAGGGAAGGAATAAAGGAGGGAGTGAAAGAAAGGATGGAAGAGGTGCCGTAATGAAGGGCTGCGGAATAATTTCGGCCGCCTGGGGATCTTTAACGCGCACTGACATCGCATACGCCTTTTTGCGCTTCGCCTCCATCGAAACGCGGCCGCCTGCGGTCGGGTTCGAACCTGAGAACTCCGGCTCATTAGACGAGCGCCTTAACCACTCAGCCACCGCGGCGGGTTGTGTGTGAGGGGTTCTTCTCTTTTTTTTTTTGTCTCCTCGCGCATGCACAGTTTGTCGGAGTGTGCGGATTTGAAGGTGTGGGGTTGGTCGCCGTGTTTCGCCGAGACGTTGTATTTACAGCTACCACTTAACACGTTTCAGTAGCGAAATTTCCTAGTCACAGGTTCATCAAGTACTCCTATTGATATCACCGGATACCAACTTCGGTGGAGCACGACCGCCTAGATTGGGCGCCAGGAGGTCGTGGGTATCTCCTTAATAAATGCTTAACGAAGCCGCTTATGATGAAGCAATCAGCGCGAGAAGAGACAACAATCACCAGCGCTACTACCAACTGTTTATTCAAACTGTCACGCGGCCGCGGCAGTCACATTTGCAAGGAGGCGATATGGAAGAGGCCCGTGTACTGTGCGATGTCAGTGCACGTTTAAGGACCCCAGGTGATCGAAATTACCCTGAGCCTTCTTCTACGGCGTCTCTCGTAGCCTGAGTGGCTCATCGCCAGGATTCTGGACCATGCGCCTCGAAAAACCGGTCGCGCCATCTCGCGACAGCCGGCGGCGCGGCGGCGCGTAACTCAATGGCGACGAAAAATAAAAATTGATATTTCGTCGCGCATAACAGTTAGAAATTAGCTCTCTCGCCTAGATGTTAAATGCATCTTAAAGTTTCATTTAGTCGAGTTTCATCGATGTAGATTACATATTGCGTTTGTCATGAGCAATGATCTATGACAGCATGGAGCCTATGGCGAGGTCCTGAAAAATACCCCACTTGACTTCAATTTATCGCTCACTACAGCCCTATTTTAAAATATATCGACAAGCTCTAGCAGGTTCACGTAGGGTAATGTCCTACCTTTAAGGAAGTATAAGGTATTTTACATTTCAATGGCGTAAAAGTCTTCCTGCGCTATTTCACTATTGATCATGCATCATCAGCTTTTTCATGAAACGTGTGGCGCCCTCTCTCGGTGCGTTGGAAAGGCACACGTCCCTGCTCGCGGCCGGGCTCGAGTAGCGGAGGCGGCTCGATTCCGGCCGTGCCCTGCTACAGTGTCCCTGCTTTGGTAGGTTGCTTTGGGAGGTTGAGCCTGCCGTACGAATGCGCAGTTTTATCAAAAGTGCCCCCATCGAAGGGAGGCTATGGCCATGGGCTGCTACATAAAATGCTACAAGAAAGCGTGTGCCTTCTATGAGGTATATAGAGGAAATTATAAGAAGACTCTTTTGCTTGACAGGTACATTTTTCATTAAGCGCGTACAGTGACCACACCGGCATAGGTGATAGTGGAATTGCGTACGCAATAACAGTGCAAAGCAATGAAGCTTCTAGGTACTTTCGTTCAAGCAGTGAAATTTGTAATTCCCGGACGCTCATACTTAGAGCTCACTCACAGATACTTGTATATGGTTCTTGCACTGTGCACTCAAAATT
>JARKHS020026602.1:0-39170 GCA_030143305.2 Amblyomma americanum | reverse complement strand
GTAGACAGAACGAGCGTGGACTTGCAACTGTTTATTGAAACACATCTTCCTTCCATCACCAACCCTACGCATGCGCAACAAGCAAACTCTATCTTATCGAGTTCAAGAACTTCAGCTCCTTCTTGTACAGATAGACCGAAGCCTCGCTTACACACTTCTCGGGCCCATATCTATCAATCTGCCAGGCTTCAATGACCTCACGTGTTTTCTGGTCTTTGGCCCTTCCGATTATCTTTGTACGCTCAAAGAGTGGCGTGCATTTATTGTCACAAAAAAGACAGTGTTTGGGCAAATGCATGCCGCTGTGAGAGCCCAACGAATTTTTGTGTTCTTGTAGGCGCTTATTAATGCAGCGTCCCGTTTGTCCCACGTAAACTGAGCCGCAACTAAGCGGGATTTCATACACTACTCCCATTCGACAGACACAAACTTGATTTTGTGGTTTACACCACAGCCTGCTTTTGTTCTCGTTTCATTGTTAGTTAGCGCGCACAAACGGGACAGCTCACAAGGCGCCGAAAAGAAGATTTCCACACCGAATTTTCTTGCCACCCTCTTCAGGCCATGCGAGGTCTTATGTATATAGGGCAGTACTTCAAATTTCCGCCTCTCACGAATGCCAGATTCTCGAGCACTAGAAGTTGGGATGACGGTTCTCAACAGAGACCCGGCAGCGGCCTGCAGAAGCGACGAGGGAAACCCAGCACAACTTAGGCGTGCGACTTGAGCGGAAAAGCCGAGTGAAACCTTGTGAAAACAGGACTTCAGTAATGATGACCTCAAGCAGGATGAAGCAATTCCTCTCTTAATAAGCTTAGAATAACAGGAGTCATAGGGTAAAAGGGCCTTTTTTGTTCTAGGCATGTACATCCAACACAAGTGGTCCGGTTCACTGAAAAACAATCTCAAGTCCAAGAACTGTAAGCAAGAATTCTCAGGCAATTCTACGGTAAAATTCAAACTGGGAGCCTTAAATTTAAAAGACGTTAAAACTTCATTAGTGACCTCTTGTGGGTTGTCATTGGGATTCATTTTTAAGAGTATTAAAAAGTCGTCTACGTATCGGGAAAACTCGCGCGATGCGGTCGTCAGTTAGCGCCCGTGAGAGTGAACAGTCAACTTCCGCTAAATATATTTCAGTGAGAACAGGTGCAACACTCGACCCTATACAAATGCCTCGTTTTTGCACATAGAATTTATCCTGAAAACTCACTAGCGTTGAGGAGAGGTACACATTCAACAGTTCCATGAAACCTTCTATCGAAATGCCACAGGCATTTTGGAACCCCACAACCCCCAAACGCTCTATACAGTTGCTGACCGCCATGAGCAGTTCGTTGTGAGGAACCGAATAAAACAGCTCTTCAATGTCAACCGAGAAGCCATAATTAACACCTGGCATGCTCTCTTTGAAAATTTTCACAATGCCGTCCGAGCTGGTGGTCTTGTAGGGGTCTTCAGGCGACAGACTCTTCAGGTGTCTTTGAAGGTATCGGCTAACAACTGCCTGCCAGGTTCCTCTCTCCGTTACGATTGCTCTAAAGGGGCATTCCAACTTATGACTCTTTGCACTAAAAAACACAGCGAGCACATGTACCTTGTTACTCATCACTTCATTCTTCATCCGCTCAAGCTTCAAATCATCTAAATACGCAACCGCTTTGGCCTTCGCCTTCGTCGGCTTCACATCCGCAACTCGGAAGTTCTTGTTGATCGCTGTTAGTGCCTTCTCCCCGAATAGTTTCCGCGGTAGGACCACGAAGCCGCCTTTTTTGTCGGATAAAAGAACCCGTAGCCCAGAATCACAAATTGAGCCAGCCACTCTTCTCAGCAGGGAAGTGCAGTCCTTCTTTTTCTGATAGGTGTTGCTCACTGAATCAACTCCTTCCGAAAGGCAGCACCCTTTCTCTTCAGGGGAATCACCACTTGGACGGATAACGTGCTCACCATGAAATCGCCAGTGCAGGTCGTAACTGCATATCTGAACAAAATGTTGGGACCCAATCTCGAAACTTGCGAGCAGCACAAGGAAGCCGTCCAGATGCTGATCTCAAGCTACGCACGGCTGCGGCTGCGCATACACCTTCGTAAGGTTGGAGCAAGAACAGTCAGTGGAAACGCAAGTAAGACATGTGCAGGAGCAAGCCTGCCGTGAACTCTGAAAATGCCCTGCAGTGCCCTGTACATCGCCGCAACATATCCCCTTTCATATTACCTTAGTAACAGTGGTATTTTTTTTTGCTCCTTTCTTCAATACCATCTCGACCTGCATTTTTAATTGTTTTCTGTAGTGTATTACCTTGTATTTTTACGCTGCAGAGCTCATTTTCCCCTTCATACTAAAACAGCATCCGAATAAAATCCTTCAAAAGTTTGCTCGGTGTGTTCAATGTGTCTGTTTTAAACTGTGTATTCGAAGCTAGTGTGAAATTCGCTGCTTAAATTTATTCCCCAAGTCTTTCGCCAGAGTTTTCGTTCATTAGGTTACTTCCATTCATTCTTTCAGCAATTGAAGTTCATATCTTAATTAATGTCCCATAATGACAATTTAGCAAAAAATCAAATTTTGTCAGCCCGCCTTGCCTTGGGAAGGTGCAACACCTAGAGCTCACATAGGCTAAAGGGAAGCTCACACCACGCCAGTAAAAATCAGTGAACTACAGCATCTGCCATACCGCGAGAACAGAGCGATTCACGTCGCATACTTTCTAAGCGAACAACTACTGCACTGTGTTTCGAAGCAAAACACGCTGCATTCGTGAACGATATCATGTCGCAGCATGGGTTGAGCAAAACTGTACCATGAAAAAGTTAGCTTCCTTGGTCTATTGTTTTGTCCTGCCCCCTCTTCAAGTAATTTTATCAGCACGAAACGTGCACGCGGGCGAGAAACTAGGGGCATAGTCGTATGCTTGCAGCGCGCTCCCTGAGAGAGGGCTATGCAATGGCGGACGCCGTAGCAGACGACGCGGTTGTCCTCACCCTGAACTACAGTGTACTAGAAGGGGGCAGTGGGCTTACTCGCCGGCAGGTGCTATGCGAAGCGGTGGCTCCGCGAACGTCGACGATATGTGCTTCTCCGAGAGGCCGAGCGGCGGCGCTAGTGTCGGCTTCAATGTAGCAGCAGCGGCCCGCGCGCGCATTTGCCTCTCAGCGGAGCTGCGTTTGTTTGCTGTGGACGTCGTCGCGTGTGTTTTTTCGTGCAGTGTTTTTGTCACGCACAGCATGAAGACATAAGTGTGCTTTTACTGGGACTGAGATATGCCGCGACATCGGCAAAACCACTGTTACGCGCCCGGGTGCCAAACGGGCTACGTGTATGTGAAGGGTGGACAGAAGTTGTCTCTGTTTGGCGTCCCGAAGGACGAAAACAGGCGGAAAGAATGGGAAAAGAACCTCCACAGAGCTGACAAGCCCTTGGACGACACGAGCGCAGTGTGCGAGCTCCATTTCGAGCCGCGTTATGTGCTCAGGGATTATGTGCACGTAATCCAAGGCAAAGAGGTGAGGATAGCTCGTGGGAAGCCGATTCTCCGCGCCGATGCCGTGCCAACCATACTACCCAATTTGCCGACCTACCTAACTAAGAAGCCGACACAAGAGACGACCGCTCGAAAGAGGAAAAGGTCAGAAACGTCCGACGGACAACCAAAGCCCGCTTTCTGCCCGTTCGATAATGCTGTGGCCGTGCCGTGGTCCTGCCGGTACCTGAAGCGAGCTTTGCTCACACGGCGATCCCGAGTCCAGCGTAAGACCACTAAGGCACGCCACAGCGTTGCTCATAAACTGAAAACTGCAGTAAGAAAGAACAAGAGACTTTCCACTCGTCTTGCTGATACAAGAGAAAGCCTTGTGAAAATACAAGAGCAAGTTGCAGCAAAAAAAGAAGATGTTCTTCAAGAGCAAATTGAGAGCCTTACACCCCGGCAGCAAGAAGCTGTTAAACACTGCTTTGCAGCAGCTAAAGTCAAACCAAATGGCCTTCGGTACAGCAAAAGCTGGCTACTTGACTGCATCATAATGAAGATGAAGAGTCCCCGCTTATATGAGCACTTGAGAAAAAACAAAATCCTTGCCCTGCCAAGCAAATCAACACTGAAACGTTATGTATCCATTTACCGTACACTTTTTGGCTTCAATGAGAAAATCCTGAAGAAACTGGAATCTTTATGTATCCATTTACCGTACACTTTTTGGCTTCAATGAGAAAATCCTGAAGAAACTGGAATCTAAGACAGCGGAGCTCGACATCAGCAAGAGGCATGGAGGATTGCTCATTGATGAGCTCAAACTTTCTGAGAATTTGTCCGTGAGGAGCACTGGTGCAATTGAAGGCTTCGTAGACTTGGGGCCGTTTACCACACAAAAGGACAAGAGCACACCATCTGATCATGGCATGGTAGTCCTTTTTGTACCATTTCAAGGAAAATGGAGTCAAGTCATTGGCTGCTTCGCGACGAACGGCAACATGAAAGCAGACATCCTCGCCAAAGTCATAATAGAAGCCACAATACTGGCAGAAAAAAGTGGACTCTTTGTCGATTTTATTACAACTGACGGTGCAAGCTGGAACCGGAAAATGTGGAGGATGATGGGAATACGTGCAACGGCCACTTCAGTTAACTGCAAGGTCCAGCACCCCTCTGACCCAACGCGAAACTTGTTCTTCATTTCAGATTTCCCGCATCTTATTAAATGCCTTCGAAACTACCTGTTGAAGAATGGTTTCAACACCCCAGCTGGCCATGTAAGTTGCCCACTATGTGTACTATGTACTTTCTATTCTCAAATTGCAGCACATTACACCTAGTTTCTTAGTGTTGAACTCTTAATTTTACTGTGCAGCACAGTATGTTTTATTCAACTATTTCGAATATGTCATGCATGAGGGACTATAGGACTAAATTTGTCTAAAGGGCAGCTGCTTTTCTGCTGTTGGTCTATCGTCTTAGGGTTTACGTGGAACATAGGACTTGATTTAGTTGGAGAACATTTAACTGGACGGCATCTGACTTAGCTGAATGATTTCCATCCTTGCTACAACCAGCATGCACTGCTCTAAATGACCTGTTTTGTCTTGGAATTATTCTGCAGGTCACCATGCGGCCGGTAAGGGAAGCCCACAAAATTGATGCTAATAATGTGACACTCAAAGCCATGCCTGGAATCACAGAGTGTCATCTGAACCCAAATGGCTTTGAAAAAATGCGAGTGAGCTACGCTTTTCAACTGTTTGGCCCGAAAGTCCTCCGAGCTTTCCACCTCTACAGGAACGAGCTGGACACGATATTTGGAACCATAAGCGCCACTTGGGAATTCTTCAGGTAACCATACTACCACAAGTTTTTCAGTAGGCATTCCTTAAAGCGAGGATTTATTAATTTTACCATTTTGAAGTTTTTGCCTAGCTACATAGCCTTGGCTGCAATTTGAAAGGCCATGTCAACAATACTTAAAGCAATATTGTTTTATGCTCTTTTTTTTTCAGCAAGCTTTTTCAGCTTTTTCAGCAAGATCAGCCAGCTGATATCAGTCATGACGTCACGGTATGCTGCTGAAGCTCTTGGGCCAGACTCCCTGAAGACAAGAACTCTCAAGGAATTCCTATCTTACCTTGACCAGTGGGAAAAACACGTCAAAGGAACAGGAGGGTTTTTAAGTGACTCCACAGCAGTTGGCCTGCGTGTGACTATTTCAAGTACTCTTGAATTGCTTGCGTATTTAACAACTAAAGTTGGGTACAGGTTTATGATGACGTCAAGGACCAGCCAGGACCCGCTCGAGAATTTCTTTGAAATTGTGAGGCAGGCTTCGGGCAACAATGACCACCCAACTCCAACACAGTTCCTGATCACTGTAAATTGCCTTTCTTTTTACGGTCTAGTTAGGTCAGTCAGTGAAGGAAACTGCGAGGAAGGTACACTGGCCTCCTTACTGGAAGCTGATTCTCTTGAAGCATCAGGCGACAGAAATGAGTGCAGCCAAAGTGTAGCTAGCACTACAGCCACAGAGGCCACAAACGCAGTGCCGCAGCATGGCACGGACCTGCAGCTTTCAAACGACCACAACCAGCACGTGGCCAGAAGCGACTCAAGGCTTACTTACCACATTGCGGGCTATGTTGCGCGGAAGTGTGCTGTCAATGCAAGTACAAAATGCCAAGAATGTATCAAGCTGCTCACTATGACTCCACCAGGCGAAAGTTTCCAACTTGCCCGACTGACGAACTACTGTGACCGAGGAGGTCTCCTCCATCCCTCCAGTCATTTGTACGGGTTTGTGAAGAAGCTGGAGGATCTCTTCACCGAATGTTTCAGTCAGAGCGAACTACATTCTGATAGCATAATGGATATGCTGGCAGTTGTTCAGAACAGACTTTCGCTCGAAGTCGGTTGCAGTGCACATGCTCCTTCCCTCACAGCAAAAATAATTAGTTTTTATGTTGTCACACGTCTGCATTTCTATGTGAAAGGCATTAACAGCGACAAGGCAGGAAAGCGGCAGAGGGCCAAACAGCTCAAGTTGAGCCGTTGCACATAAGATGCTGCGTGACTCATTGGCTGGGTGTTGAACTTTACTTATTTGAAATAAAAGCTTTGTGTAAGCAACAAACAGCCTTATCTTTATTTTATTTACTCTTATATTGCTGTAGACAAGCATGGCACGATTGTTACTGCATGGTGGGTAACATTCTACTGTCACACGTGAAACAACCAACCTAGGTGAAAAAAGAAAATATTTAAGCCATATATGCAATTTCATTTTGGCAAAGCAATTGCAGAAACCTCATAGCATGCCTGCTTTTTTTTTAGCTTGGCTAGGAGGTATGGGCGCACTGTTTTCTAATTCACGCGGGGATTACCAGACAATCTTCATAAAAATCATTTTGGGTTAGTGCAACACCATATGAAACGGTATATTTGGTCCCCGACACTGTAATTCAAGATTTTTTACTATATATATCTTTTAACGGTTGCTTGATAATTTGGAACATTTTAAGCCCTTTCTGCATAGGCAAAATCCGTTGTCAACGACTTATTTGGTTAAAATGCCTCGCGGTTAGGATAAGTAGCAAGTTGCTGGAGTTGCCCTCGCCTTTTACTCAATGTACTATGGTGGGAAATATCATGTGACCTAAAAAAAAACACGCCGATTGCTAAAGAAATGTAAAGACTGTCAAGTGTTTTAAAATTAAAGCCAATAAGTCTGTCGACGGCGTCGAAATGAAATAAACAGAACCGCCAGGAAATGAAAGCTCCAGGCAAAGTTTACATGGATGGATGGATGGATACGGCTGAACCCTTTACATCGGGCGGTGGCTCAAGCCACCTAGCCATGCCTTGTGAAATTTTACTCCTGTCTTGCTTTTAGCCACCAATCAGATAACCTTCGCTTGGTTACTTCTAACCTCTTAAAATCCACTTTCCCTTCACTATCCCTAAACCCCAATGCCTTGGGTAAGTCAGCCCCGCTGCCTTCCACTGTAGGGTGAAGCCCTTTACAGAAAAGTATCAACGTGTTCAGCCGTTTCCTCCTCCTCTCCGCACGCAATGCACAAAGTGTCTATCTCCTGGTACCTGACTCTATACTTCTTAGTCCGCAAAACTCCAGTCCTGGCCTCAAACAACAAAGAACTTCCCCTACAATTATCATAGATATTTTCTTTGACAATTTCCTGTTTAAAGGTCCGGTATGTTTCTAGTGCCGATTTCGTCAGCATCCCTGTTTTCCACAAAGCTCTCTCTGTTCCTTTAACCTTTTTCTTAACCGATAATTGCTGATTTGCCCCCTTACTGCTGTCCAGATATTTGCTTGTCAATTTTCTAGTTCGCTTTCTCCATTTCGTGTCAACATTCTTTATATACAGGTATCTGAAAACTTTCCTAGCCCACCGCTTTTCCTCCATCCTTCTCAATCGTTCCTCAAATGCTATCTTACTGCTAGCCTCTCTGCTCTCGAAAGACGCCCATCCCATATCACCCTGTACCCCCTGATTTGGTGTATTGCCATGTGCTCCCAAAGCTAACCTCCCTACTCCCCGTTGCCTAATTTCCAGCCTTGCTTGAACATCTGGCCTCATACACAGGACCGCATTCCCGAAGGTCAGGCTAGGGACCATCACCCCTTTCCAGATCCCTCTTACCACCTCATACCTATTGTAATTCCACAGTGCCCTATTTTTCATGACAGCTGCATTCCTACTAGCTTTATTCATTACATATTTTTCATGCTCTGTCAGATACTCAGCACTGTTATTTATCCACACCCCAAGATACTTGTACTCATTCACTACCTTTAGCACGAACTCCTGTATTCTATGCTCGCCGCCCTCTTCATTAAATGTCATGACTGCAGATTTTTCCTTACTATACTTGAAGCCTAATCTATCTCCCTCTGTACTGCATATGTCTAACAACTTCTGCAGGTCTTCCTTGTTGTCAGCCATTATCACTATATCGTCCGCATATATTAGTCCCGGTAATGTCTGTTTAATCAATTCCCCTTGCTTGAAAAAAGATAGGTTGAAACCTAGTCCACTCCCCTCTAGCTTGGCCTCCAAACCTTGCAGGTACAACATGAACAACAAAGGGGACAGAGGACATCCTTGTCTAAGCCCCCGCTGTATCTCTACAGGCCCTGATACATTTTTTTCCCATTTTATGAGCACTCTGTTACCTCTATATATATCTTTTAAAAGATTAATTGAAGTTGCCTGTGGCGCCACCTCTCGGATGCGACGCGGACTGCGTCAGAGGAGCGGGGGAGTAAGCCCACTGCCCCCTTCTAGTACACTGTACCTGAACGGAGCGGGGGCGAGGGCGCGCATCCAGGCACCCTAGCGAGGCGATCTAACTGCCGACAGCAGCGCCGCCGCTGCGTCCTGAATGCCTGCTTCAACTCGCCCGCGCCGAAGCCAAGGCGGATTGCCGAAGCTGCCGCCTCCCCCTCCAGTCACCAGGTCTCCTCGATTTGGCTACACTTTCTACACTAGTGTAGGCAGTGCTACACTCGCGTACTCGATTTGTTAGTGTAGCCAGCGCCACCTGCACTTCGGCACTCGATTTGGCCAAGCGCTACACGAGTTCTTCTACACTTCTACACTACGAGTTCGGCGAGTGCACTTCGTGTAAAGCCATGGCCGTAGCAGACGTTTCCGCAGCCATGCTCGTCTTGATCGACGGCGTCGAGACACGGGTATACGCCGTGCTTGACGAGCATGGCACGCATATGAAAAACGACGATGGATTACTTTATGAGACGGAAGGTGAGTACTGATATTGGTTAAGCACGTGGGCTATGTCGCCGTTTGTGACGTGCTGCAAGTTATTTTATTTTCCTAGGCGGCCTTCGCATCAGTGTGCTACGTGTAGAGGAACCCATGCGCAACACACCTCCACCGACGGTACCGGCTGCCGTTGAGGACAGCAGTCGGGGCGCGCCGTCGCCTCTTTGGCAGACCACGCCGCCGCCAGTCTGTCAGCCCACGCCGTCGCCAGGGCCGTCATGTTATTCGCCGCCACCGTCCGGCGGCGGCGAACGCGATGCGTGGCACGAAAGAAAATCAAGATTTTTGATTACTAAATATAAAGAAGCCAAGGACAACATTGGCAGAAAGGGTGGCTTTAGGTAAGTCGCAGCGTGTGAAATGCCGTAATGACACGTGCTTATGCGTCAGATAGCGCATATGTCTGATTTCTGCAACGCATCATTGGCGCACTTTGTGTCGTTAACCTTTCTGACTTTGTTGCTTAAGTTTAGAGCTCACAATGTTTTCTCAGCCGTAAGCTATGGCTCGGCGTACTGGCAATGGGTATGTTTACTGTCTACTTCCAGAAGCACATCATTCATTGTTCATTGTTATTAAAAGTTACACAAAAGCATACAGGTCCATGGTATAAGCTTGGAACGTGCTGTAACTGATGCTACATCCTATAAGCTTGGAACATGCTGTATCTGATGGTATCCTTATACAAAAACTTAACAGTAGGGTACTAGCGCTTGGAAAAATCTTGTTTTCTCAGGACAAAAAAGGCCATGTGGGAGAAGCTTACGGACCAAATAAACAGTGAATTTGGCTGCCACCTGACGCCACTGCAGGTGGAAAATAAATGGAAAACAATGGAGAGGGCATATAAGAAATCAAAAGCAAAAAAATGGCTCGTCTGGACATTCGCGAGCAGCCTGCTTGTACGAACGGTATGGACAGCAGACATTTCAGTTGTTTGTTCAAGTAGCTATCCTCAGAAAATGATCTTTGACGTTTTTTTTTTTTTACAGGGAACTCTCCGAGGTGCTAGAAAGAGAGCACCACATTACTCCTGTGGCATTGCTTGCACCAGGAAGAATAGTTGCGTAAGTTTACAATTAAACACTTCATTTTTTCTCGGATGAAATATTTTAATATTGTGCCATCTTATTATGTTCACATAATGTTAACTGGCATGTTTTAGTTGTGGCTCTAATTTGCTTTCGCATGCTTGCATGCATATGTCTCTGTCGTGGAGGCCTGTACAGAGAAATCACCTTGACTAATTAATGCTTAATATTCTACAATTCACATATATAAGACCTTCTTGGATCTTAAATTAAGTTTCCACTTCTTTTTGTAGTGACCTCTCTGGCTCTTAAATACGCTATGTGTGCTGCTCTGCTTGCAGGAATGGCGAGAAACCAAGCTACCCAACAGCAAATTTCTCTGCCACTCCTTTTGCATAGTTATAGCATGGAACAAACAATTTGTTATGTTGAAATTAATGAAACTTTATTAATGAAAGTAATAGGGAAGAAGAGAACATGTTGCCCAACAATGGGCCTGCTGATGAAGAGGACGAGCCCCCTACGCCCTCCCGCAGCACCGAAGCAACGCCAGCTAGGCGACGTAGCCGGCAAGATAAAACAGCAATTGGTGGCCTCATAAAGGTGCTGCAAGAAGCGATGGCCGAGAAGAAGCAGCAGCATGAGGAGAAAATGCGTCTCCTGGAGCGCCTGGTGAAAGCCGTTGAGGCAAAAAATAAATGAACATCGAGTTCAAGTTTGCATTGCTCCTATGTGCATTCTTTTTCGGTCAGCACTGGTGCTGGGCTATTAGCTTCCTTCGGCTTTCACAATGTCCAGCATTTGCGTCACTCTCGCTGGGCTCTTCATTATTACCAACATCATCATGAGCAGGCAGGTCTGCAAGGTCTGCAATGAAGTCCCTCTCAGAATTACACATGTTATGAAGTACACACGCTCCCATGACTATACGACAACACTGCATGATTGTCTTTGCGTCGACAAGGTATAATCGTCTGAAACGTTGCTTCAGAAGCCCGAAGGTGTTCTCAATGGCAACTCTCTGTTGGCTGTGAAACTTGTTGAATCTTTTTCTTCCATGCTGGAAAGCTTGAGCCATTGTCCTTGTATGGCGTTAAAAGCCAAGGCAGAAGGGGATACGCGGAATCTCCGAGTATATAAGAGTCGCCGCATTTGGCCGCAGCTTCCTCAAAGAATGTGCTTTCCCGCAAAACTCTAGCATCGTGTGCTGAACCGGGGAATCCAATAAATACATCCAGAAACTTGTTTTGGTCGTTGCATACACCTTGAAGTATTATCGAAGGAAACTTCTTCCTATTCATATATGATGCAGTTGATTCCTCAGGCTTCAGAATTTCGACATGACAGCCATCGATACATCCGACGGTATTGCGGGGACCTTTCTCCCTGCTTTTCGACAGGAAGGCCGTTTTACTGCGGGCTATGTCGGCAGCGCTTGGCCAGCATATTACCTCTTCGCTGATTGAGTGCAGAAAATTTAGCACCCTTTGTGTGCACAGCACAACCGATGACTCGGATACGTCGAATCTATCGGCAACTGAATACATACTTATTTGAGCTCCAAGGTAGCACAATGTAATCAAGCAACTTTTCTCTGCTGTGATCTGAGGACGACCCGAAACACATTTAGGATAATACGGTGATAGTCGAAACCACTTGCACAAGCCCTCAAAGGTTTCACGCGAAAGTCTAAACAGTTTCTTAAATTCAAAGTCGAAATACTTTGTTGTCACCAGTTCGAAGTAGCCGTTCACTCGATGACGCTCGACCCGCGCCACTTTGCACAAGGCAACATTAAGGGTAGTGTTAAATTCGTCATCACTGTCCGAGTCAACGAGCTCCATTGCCGCTGCCACCAGATGCTCCATTTTCCACACCGCACAGGTTTACCACCACAAACAAAACGCTGCGCACATGCCAAATGCGTGGAGGAATGGCCGCAGCAGACGAAGGCTTGCACACTCCTGCACTTTCACACTCGATTTGGCCGCTACACTGAGAGCGCTAGTGTCTAGCTACACTAACACTTTCAGAACTAGCGCTACACTTGCACGGAACTTTTGTGAACCAGTGTAAAAAGTGTAGCCAAATCGAGGAGACCTACCATAGCGAGAGAAGCGTTTCGGTGCAGGTGGGCTGGAAACGCTGATTGGTCGATGGGATGCGCTTCTCCGTGACGTTTTTCTGCTTCTCCCTCGTTCTCAACCGGACGTGGGTTCGCCGCGCCTCTCTCGGCCTGTCCCTAGAGTGCCTAGGGAATCGCTAGGGCCGGCTGGCCGGCCGCCGGGCGTGCGTGGTCTGCGGGCATTCTCTTCGTGAGCGTAGGCGGCGGCGCGCGCGTTTCGGAAGCTGTCCAGGTATGGCTTTTTTTTTTTGCGTGGTGCGCTCGTCGGCGCAGCCAGCTGAAATTTCTGTACAGTTCTTGCTTCCACGACATTGCGATGACCCCCAAAAGGCGCTGACCCGCGAGAAATCGCCAGCGACATAAAGGTACGCATTTTATCTCAAATTTCGCTTCATGAAGTGCTGTACCGCTTACCTACATGCCTTGCGCATTCCAGGACCTCGTTTTCCTGCTGCAGGAGCACGTCTTCTGGTGTTCAAAATTTTGCAACTCCATTACGACGACCCACATAAGGTGCGGTTTGAGGACCGCCGGCGTCGCCATCTGAACCGCCGTCTGACAGCCACGATGAAGCGCTTGTCTGGCGTGCACGTTCTCAATCACGAGGTAAGGGTTGGACAACGTTTTCGCAAGTTTTCTCGTGCAGAACTCGCTAAATTGCGGCGCTTGTAACGTAACTTTTTTTGCAGCATCGTTTCCTGGATGCTTCTGGCGAGCCGATGCTGTCCTTGTTTGCCGCAGACCGGGGCATCGACCAGATGTCAAAGATTATCGTCGCGGCCCTCGTCAAGATCTACGGACCAGGGATAGCGTCGGCTTCAAGGGCAAGACCAGGAGAGGTGTACGTCGTGCACCGGTGTCGTCGGTGCGGAGCCAAAGGGCACAAGACGGACCACTGCTGGGCCTACTGCTCACCGCGCCGCCACGCCGCTGCAGGTCGCGGTTGAAGTGCTCCTGCAAACGGCCCTTTTTAGGGCCACCTCATTGTTTCCTGGCAGATCGCGAGCGTCCCGTTTCGTGCCCGTATTCCCTCTCTGTCGAAATCGACGCCAGACATCAAAATCGCGCGGTGTGAGCTAGTAAATCGCTGGTAGAGACAAAAACTCGTGCTTGTATAGACTTACCCATCTCCAGTGCGCCTTTGTTTATTTCCGTAGGCACTACTCGCGCTTTGTAGAAATCGACGCCAGCCGCGAAATTTTACATGTTAGACCTCGCTACAGCATTAGCGCAGCGTGCCTTCGTTTCTTTACGTTCTAACTTTTATGCAGCGCACCTTTGTTTGCTCGTTACTTTTGTTCTTTTCAGTCGTTTCCTGAATCCGTCCAAAGAGCCGGGCTAAATGGATGATTATGGAACCACATGGCGATTGCACTGCATACAGCACGACTTTGGTCCCTGTGTTTTTAAATAAAAACATCAGATGTCGAAGGTCATGGTCGTGTCCGAGGATGGCTTCCACAGCTGGGGCCTAACCATAGGGAGCGCACACGCTTTGTCGTCGTTGCCGAGTGGAGAGGCCCAAGATGGCTGGCATCCTTAATAAAGATCCCTTCTCGGGGCCGCTTTAGTGTTTCCTGGCAGATCACGCGCTTTCCACCCTGTGCACATGCTCTCATTTCCAATTAAAAAGGTCCTTTAATAACAAGATGTTGCATGGTACTTGAACAATAGCGGCTACAATGACAAAGGTGAAGAAGTGCTGGAGTTACACGGAAATAAAAAAGGTTGGGGGTGCCCACATAACAACCTGAAATGGTTTTGGACAGGACTCCTAGTTAATTGCATTTGGAAGAGAAAGACAAGGTTTAATTTTGCAGTGTAAGCTTGCTTCTCTAGAATGAACAGAGAACGTTGCCTCGCACTGTTTGGGCCACCTTCCTTGACCCCATGAAAAAAAAAAGGATGCCTCTGGGAAACTATTTGCGGAATTTCCGCCCCCCCCCCCCCCCCCGCCCCCTCGATTCAGAAGGGGAAGGGGGGGGGGGGGGGTGACGGCCTTTTCTTTGTCGGGCTCGGCGCGACGCACGAAATGGACAAGACGGCGAAAGGAAGGGGGCTGTCAGTGACGCATGTTCCGCGCTCTTCGCTTAGCCAGCGTACAAGTCCCTTCGACAGCCTGAAATGCCTTCGGTGGGCATCGTCACGCATGTCGAAAGGATTGTCATGCACGTGCGACCGCCGATAACATTCCTTGCAAGCTTATTCATTGCCGTGAAAATCGGGCGGTGAGCATTTCTGGTGCGAAGTGAAGGAACTTAGTAAGGTCTGCAAGGAAAGACCTTACGCAACTTTACTGGGGCATAGCCGCCTTTCCGAAATTAACCGTGACAAGTGCCTAGCTGTCTTTGGATTCCAGCGAAGTTGCAGCTGTACCTCCGAATCCTCCTCGCCCGTTCCCACGCGGCTTCGCATGCCATGTGCGGTAAAAAGAACAGTTTGCAGAGTTTAAATGGTTCAAGTATGAAGCTATGCAATGAAGCCAATTACAGACTTCTGTACAACAGCTAGAGGAATTTCAAGAGCATGCTGTGTGATGGTAGTCAAAACTAATGCCGTCAACTATTATTTCGTATTTTTTTGACCAAACAGACATGAAATGTCTGAAGATGAATGTGTACCAAACACATCGGTGCATCAGTTAATTGTGATGCGTGAAAAAAATTGTACTAACATATAAATGCCCATATGTCGTCATAATCAGGAATACTGAAGAATTAAGGAAAATAAAAGGTTTTTTTTTTGTTCAGGCTCACACACCTGCTACAAACATCTTTATACGCGTACGTAACAATTTATGACTCTGTAAGAAGCATTTTGGGTAAAAAGTACAGTATGGCAGAAAGGAGTCTTTAGGAAATGCACTGTGTAGAAATAGCCATACCAATTTCATGTGATCGTTCGATAAATGTAACAAATACCGTGCAAACAAGCTCGCTGCATAGTATAGTTTTTTTGCAAGTTACTGGTTGCAGACCGCTCTGCAGTCACTGGACTGTGATTGTGTAAGTACTGCATGACAGTGCATGGATTGCACAGCAGTTGCTTGTTCATTTCGTTTACCACCATCATTTGTAAGAAGGGGCCATTTCTCATATACATGTGTTTCTCTGCGAGTGTCGTTCTGCGCAGCGAGCGTTCTTTTGTGCCCGCATGTGTGCTTTCGGTGCGGGAGTGCGTCCTTGGCGGCACCCTCCGTTCTGCGAACGGACCGATGGGCGCCCGCTTCGTTAGCTTATTGGTGTGGTCGTTAGGGCCGCGGGAAATGCCGCCGCTGCCAGAAGTACGAACCGGAGAGCCGTGCGGCGTCTCCTTTCAAGTGGACCCATGCACGTGTGCGCGTGAGAGTGTGTGTGTTTGTGTGTGTGTGCGCTTCCGGTGCACTGCAGGTGCGCGGTAGCCTGCAGCGCTTGGAGGCGACTCAGTCAAGTGACAGACGACAAGGAACCCGTGAGAGTGTGTGTGCGATGCTATTTTAGCTTGTAAATAAGTTTTCGTAAATATACCCTTTTGTATTTCCTTCACATGAGAGTTTAATCGTTTCATTTCTTCAGCGCGTATTTGTAACATTAATTTAATCTTAAGCCTCATTTCAAACACAATGAAACAGGACGTGTAACTTTTTGACATGTTCCTTTTTGGCAGCCTCTAAAAATATTTCCGCATGAATGGAATGGGCTAGCTTAATTGTTTTGCAGCAATATAACCACGGGACTGCTGTAACTTGCAACATTTTCAAATTGTGTGAGTATCACTGCATGTGAGGGGTCACAACCATATCCTAGCTGTTTCTTGAAGGTCCCGTTGCTTTGATGGCAATGCTTGGACAACCATGACCATCTTCCGCATTCATGCGCACAGGGTATGCCCATTACGTGCATGCCTTTCTACCTATTAATGCCTTACAATGCAAACAGACAACAAATAAAAGGAAGAGCACAAGTACAGAGAGTGTTTGTAGCCCACACTCTTCTTCTTCACGTCAGTAAATATATATGGCACATACCCACGCGGGGGGATTTGCCAAGGTACAGTGGAGATTGCCAATGAAATATTTGCACGGGGGAAAAAAAAGACGTGAGGCGGCGGCGTAGAAGACTGAATCAGAATAAAAATTGGAAAATTCAATAAAATTTAAGAAATATGAATTACCGAGAATAGAATCAAGCATTTTAGACATGCAACAGAATTTTGTATGCAGCTAACAAGGTGACCGATCAGTCGCACTTATGCGATCATGAAGGTAGCCACAAACACTGCTTAACGGGAATTCCTTGGCGCTCGCACCGAACGAGAGAAGAACTGGAAGAGATAGAGGGAGGCCTAACCTCGAAAGAGGGACCTCCAAATACTGCTTTCCTTGAACTGCGAACCGCCGGCAAGAGACGAGAAAATGACCTATTGTTTCAACTTGCCCACATGAGACACAAAGGTTTGTCGCAGCGAACCCGCATCGGCGCAAGTATAAATTTAAGTGAGGGATTTTGCATCGCAGAAGCGTCACTGACACCTCGCAACGCCTTGATTTACACCACTGGACATTCCATGGGTAATTTAAGTGGTGAAAATCCACGGTATTGAGCAACGGATCACTCAAGCTGGCTGAAATATGTTGGAACCGCTGGAAACGTGAAGTTTCCAACATAATGAGGTGAAGGACAGGAAAGATTACAGGAGCGCTGAGAGCTGACCTTGCCAATAAATCAGCCACCTCGTTAAAATAAACACCCGAATAGGCAGGTACTCAGACCAAGTGGATCTCACGCACTGTGCACGGAACATAAAACCTAAGCGACCAATTCAATAACGATTTTCCGGAATTTTGGAGACTAGAACTGAAAGGCAGTCTGCAAGAATGAGAACTCAAGCTACATGCCTGGGAATTAAGAGAAGAGCCAAAATAACCAAAAAATCTACGAAGAATATAGGAGTATAATCAGGGATACAAACAGAATAGCTCCAAGCCAGATCCTGCGAATATATCCCAATTGTAATGTTTAGTAGCTTCTTCTGAATTTAAAAGTAATGCTACTACTTTGAACTTTAAACTTTGGGGGTTCGAATAATAGCTGATAAATCACAGGGGGACAAAAACTGAATAACGGTAACAGAAACTTTGGCTATATTCAAGAAACATTACAAATGTCTTCCTTCGACGACTCTTCTTCCCGCACTGCCCCGTCCACCCGTTTTCTTCAGCAACTCGTTGCAAGGAGATCAGATCAACTTGAAGCGGAGCTAACAAATTCTGCGTGAACCTAACTTGCGGAAGCTGATAGCGTGGCCAATGCCTCCCATGCCTACTACGGATGGAATCAATACAAAGTCGAAGAAAAAGTATACCGCAGCACACATGATTGGAAGTGAAAGACGAATTTTTTTGATGTTGTTAGCCTATCAAAAGATGGCACATACCTACACTGGGCGATCAGCCAAGAATCCGGTGGCTATTCACCTGTACTCAGTTAAAAAAAAGAAAGCCGCGCGGGAACGCAATACTGGTGGATGTGCTGAATTTCAGGAACAAACGTATCGTGCAACAAGTAACAAAAATATTCGTGAATCAGATTTTACATTGCATAATGAACCATGACTGCACCAAAGCAATGAGATATAAGTGAAGCATTTCGTTGCTTTCGTGACAGAAATGAGTTATGAGGTTTGTTGAATAAAAAAAAGTGATTTTTGATGGCAGCCAGCATGAGCCATTTAAAGTTATAGCTCAACATTAGTCACATCTGATATAGATGACACGCATGCTTTGAAAACAAGATAATGTTTTTCTTTTTTTTTATGAGAAATGCACAGGCAGTTTCAAGGCTTGCTTCACAATTTCATTTCTGGCGTATACACAAAGGCATGCCTATAAATTTTTCGTGTGTTACACCAGAACCAACACTACTTAAGTTGGTAAATCATGTTCATTACCTGGGTGTCATTAATAGCAAACATATACTAATGCTGCTAATCCTATAGAAGAACAAACAGCGGTTTTATGAAGACGTTAAATAATACGTGACACTGCATGTGTCCATCAGGCAATGAACTGTGCGGCAGTTTCAGTTTCTCTTCTCTTATTTTCAGTTTCGGTTGTCTTACTTTCAGTTTCGCTTCTTCAGAGTTTCAGTCACATGCATGTCTCTTGACACCACGTATACGTGACGCAAGAAAAGTAGAGGGGGGGGGGGGGGGGTTCGGCGGAAACTTGGCGTCATCATGACATCGGTCGCTCCGGTGTGTCGTTCGATCTTGCATCTACAATACAACAACGTGTCGACGAGGTAAACAGTTACTATGAGTTGCACGGGATCTTACGCCCCCTCGTACATTCCTAGAAACACCGGGCCAGTCACCAGTACCATGGAACCAGTGGAAGGCACTGTTTTCTACCTACTTAGAGGCGTCTGGCCTGAGTTTGCTGCAACCCGGCGCAAAGCCATGCCTTTGCAGTCGCGCGGCGTCGAAGGTCAGCGTCGTTCCGCAATTAACGCCTCCTGCCACGAGCGCAAAATGAAGGAGCAGGGACCTAAATTAATGGCGATTTCCACTGGTCGTGCTGGAGCAGCTTTTCTTGCTCCGCGACGACGAATTCGAGTTCAACTGGTCGACCTGGACCGACCGCGCGAATTCCGCTGGTCGATTGGAGCAACTCCGTTCCAACGGAGCTCACAAGGTTGATACGCCGACCAGTGGCGGATCTGCTCCGAGGCGGTTTGGGGCGCTCTTTTGCGATTCGAGCGCCTCACTTCAGATCCACCAGTGGAATTCGCCATAAGTGAAGTTACGAAAGGCGAAGATACGTTTCAAACCGCGCTCAGCACTTGCAACCGTCTGTCCTCAGCCACGACGGAACGCTACCGCGGTTCAAGATATGTTTACAGAACCCTGGCGAGCCTGTCAGCTGCAGGTTTACATTGCTCAGTTACGCGAACCTGCGTAGAACTGCGACTTCGACAATTCCGTGAACACTGTTGTTCGTGATCAGCTCGTTTCTGGCGTTGCGTCGGACAACTTCATAGGATGAAATTGTTGCTCGAAGGTGCAGGGCGAACCGGGAAAAGGCGATTAATCGCTTGTACGAAGAGGCACTTTTTTTTTAAATTCAGTGGTCACTTTGGCGATGTAAAGTGCGCGAGGCGAAAGCCTTTCTGCGCCCACTGTGGCTGCTTCTTTTAATTTTTATTTATTAACGTTGTGTCCTAGACGACCAAATGCTTACTTCTGGTTTCATTTCATTTCATTTCATTTCATTTTAATACCTTAAAGACCCACTGGGGGTATTACATAAGGGGTGGGTACATACAGTCAAATGAACAAGTGTTATGTTGAAAAATGGTTGGTAACAGCTTCGGCGAATGTGGATGGGCATGAGATGGTAGCGATGTCATTGGAGAGGTCGTTCCAGTCTACAGAAACACGGTGAAAAAAAGAAGCGGCACAGGTAACAGTACGGGCACGGGGGCGAAACACTTGGAAAGGATGACGAATGTGGTGGGATATGCCGGCTGGCGGGGCAATGTAGGGAGCGCAGCGCAGCGAACTATGGAAAAATTTATGGTATAGGCAGAGGCTAGAAATACGACGACGAAGTGAAAGGGGCGCTAAACTGGATTCCGCTTTTAAAGATGTTACACTGATATCGTACGAATAGGAGGAATGAATGAATCTGGCTGCTCTGTTTTGAAGTGACTCGAGCGCATTGATAAGGTAAACTTGATGAGGGTTCCAAACTGGCGATGCGTAATCTAACTTTGACCTGACAAGAGTTTTATATGCTAGTAATTTTACCTGTTGTGGGGCGTGGCGAAGATGACGTCGTAAGAATCCGAGAGTTTTATTAGCCGAGGAAATGACGTTAGTAACGTGTGTAGCCCATGATAAGTTGTTACACAGTGTGACGCCTAGGTATTTGTATGATGAAACGGACTGCAGGTGAACGTTAGCGACTACATATGGGAAATCAAGCGGGTTACGGCGGCGGTGGAAGGACAAACGTTTACATTTATGAGGGTTCAGTTCCATTAGCCAACGGTCGCACCATTCCTGTATGCGGTTTAGGTCATCTTGAAGGTATGTTGGGTCGGAGGCGTTAGTAACTGTGCGATAAACGACGCAGTCGTCCGCAAACATGCGAATATTAGAGCACACATTGGTCGGTAAGTCATTAATATAAATTAGGAATAGAAGCGGGCCTAGTACAGAACCTTGAGGGACGCCTGATGTTACTGGTAGCGGATTGGAATTTTGATTGTTAACAACGACAAACTGTGAGCGATTAGTCAGGAATTCTTCTATCCATTTTACTATGTCGGGGGGCAAGTTCAAACGGGAAAGTTTTAGGATTAAGCGTTTATGAGGTACCTTGTCAAATGCTTTTGCAAAATCCAGGAAAATGGCGTCGGTCTGTAGGTTAGAATCGAGATTAGCATGTAAATCATGAATGAATAGGGCTAGCTGCGTTTCACAAGAAAAACCTTTCCGAAAACCGTGTTGAGACGAATGGAAAAAATTGTTCGAGTCGAGGAAGTTTATAATATGAGTATAGATGACGTGTTCCATTAGTTTGCAGGGCACACTAGTAAGGGAAATGGGTCGGTAATTTAACGGCGAATCTTTGTTACCTGATTTGTAGACTGGAACGACCTTTCCAGTTTTCCAATCGTCCGGTAGTTGTCCTGTTGAGAGTGACTGGGTAAAAAGTAAGCATAAGAACTCGGCACAAATATCATTAGTGTTCTTTAGAAGTTTCGAGTTAATATTGTCTACACCAGATGAAGATGAGATTTCCATGTTTCTAATTAAGGACGCAATACCCAGTGAGGAAAATGCGACTACCGGCATAGCATGCTCAAAGAGTAAATTAGATGTATGAAGTTGCGTATCGGTTTCATTAGTAAAGACGGATGAGAACGCTGCGTTGAATAAAGTAGCGCACTCAGAGTCGGTCATAGCCATGCCTGATTCGTCTTTGAGGGTAATCGTGTGTTCATGATGAGGGTTAACGGCTTGCCAGAACTTCCTGGGGTTATCGCTGAGCATATTAGGAAGGTCTTGATGAAAAAAGTTGTGCTTGGCGTTATGGATAGCAGATTGATACGATTTTTCCGCAGCGCGGTACTTCGCCCATGCGCTTTGCGCTCCATGGGCTCTTGCTGAGCGGAACAGGCGTTTCTTTTTATTTTCCAACCTTTTAAGACTTTTAGTAAACCATGGTTTGTGTGGATTAGCGTGGAAAGTTATTTGGGGAATGAATTCATTGACTAGGGCATCAAGTTTATTCTTAAATGCTAGCCAGTTCTCATGAATACTTCGTGAATGAAAACTTGAGGAAAAACTTACGAAAAACGTTGTCAGTTCGGCATTCATTATATCATAATTACCTTTGTTGTAAAGGCGGATTGTTTTATTGTATTTTGGGCGCCTAATTGCTTTAAGGTCGATGTTGACATGCATAGTTTTGTGATCACTAATCTCAAGGAGGTACGTAATGGGCTGAACGCTATCTGGGCAATTAGTCAGTAATAGGTCTAAAATGTTCGCACAGTTTTGTGTTACGCGCGTAGGTTTGGATATTACTTGAGTAAGGTTAAAATTGTAGCAGAAATCTAGAAATTCCCTTGCTTCGCCATTATTAGTTGTCGGTGCGGGCTGGTGCTGCCAATCAATATTAGGAAAATTAAAGTCGCCAAAGAGGAAGATGTGTGCGTTAGGGTGCTTCGTGATAAGTTTACTTACGGAATTATTAAGCTGACAGGAAAAATCACGAGAGTTATGTGGAGCCCTATAACAGACACCGAGTAAAATCGTGTGTGGTACAGCGTGGCAGTGGAGCCATAAGATTTCCAGGTCGGACGAGTCGTCAATTATCGACATTGATAACTGCTGGCTCACCGCTATCAGTACTCCCCCTCCTCGTGAGTCCTGGCGGTCTTTCCGAAAGACTTGGAAGTCTGGCAAGTCAGTTAGTACTTCGCTATCTGCGATGGCACTGTTCAACCAGGTTTCGGTTAGTATCAGTAGATTGCTGCTAGATGACAAGACAATATTGGAAATAAGTTCGCGCTTGGAAAGGAAACTACGTATGTTGGTGAACACAGCGGACAGGGGAATATTTTTGGGGCGGGTTTTTAGTTGTTTGCGAAGAGATGATTGCTAATCTGATTGTGGTGTAGCAATTGTTATTTCTTTCACAGTTTGCGAGATCTCATCAAAAATGTAGCGCCTGGGACCGATATGCAAGGTTTTGTAGCGTAGGGCAAATTTGTCGGAATTAGCTTTAGCAAAGGTGACTAGCTGCTTGCGGGCGCTACGAACTCTGTGGGAGAAGTCTTCGCCGACACTGAATTTCGTTCCTTTAAATTTGCGGCCGTTAGAGAGTATTGTGTCTTTTATTTTGTACGAATTAAATTTGACTATTATTGGTCGAGAGCGGTTGGGTTCATGGCGGCCGAGTCGGTGGGCACGTTCTACTTCCTCAGGATGAATGGTTAAGCTCAAGTGTTGAGCGCAGTGACGAATGACCTCTCCCTCAGAGTCCGCAAACGTTTCGGAGGGGTTAGAATCCGGAATTCCATAAAATATGAGGTTGTTACGGCGAGATCTATTTTCACTATCGTCAATGCGGGTCTCAAGGGTTTCAATCTGACGAGATAGCCGAGTATTTTCAGATTTTATAATTTCTAACTCAGATTTTATGGCTGTCATGGCTTCCAAATGTGTCTCAAGATCGGTCATGCGCTTACTTAAACCAGCTATAGCACCGTCAGTGGATATAAGCTGGTTTTTGAGACCTTGCACTTCGGAGATTAGTTGAGTTTGACCGGCGGATAACTTTTTTAGTTCTGCGAATACAGCCTCGAGATTGTTAGGTCCTGGGTTAGTTTCAATATCGCCTGCCAAGATCAGCAAGCAGCGAACAACATGCGCGCATTCAAGCACAAGAAAAATGCAGCATTGCGGGCTCGGCAGCTGCACTAGGAAATAATTGCTACTTCTTTTAGCATACAAGGAATGCGGATAACTAACCTGCATGATGTAGACAAACGGATTAGTGGTGTGCACGCTTGCACAGCCACCGAGCCCACAAAGCGGCGAAGGCGGTCGATCGCTGCTTATATATCCCGTGGCTGATGTTGCTGGTGATGAGGCTTTCCAGGATGGGCCGGGGAAATGGTATCCAGGGGGAGGCGCTGCCGGGCATGATGAAGTGATGACGTCGGGTTGGGGCCATGCGAAGATGCGATCGTCACTGCAGTAAACTGCAGTGGATGACGTGCTTGCTGGGGGAAGGGCCAACAACGCCGGAAGCAGGGCATTAGCGACGAAGGCGAACACCTGCATGATGTAGACAAACGGATTAGTGGTGTGCACGCTTGCACAGCCACCGAGCCCACAAAGCGGCGAAGGCGGTCGATCGCTGCTTATATATCCCGTGGCTGATGTTGCTGGTGATGAGGCTTTCCAGGATGGGCCGGGGAAATGGTATCCAGGGGGAGGCGCTGCCGGGCATGATGAAGTGATGACGTCGGGTTGGGGCCATGCGAAGATGCGATCGTCACTGCAGTAAACTGCAGTGGATGACGTGCTTGCTGGGGGAAGGGCCAACAACGCCGGAAGCAGGGCATTAGCGACGAAGGCGAACACCTGCATGATGTAGACAAACGGATTAGTGGTGTGCACGCTTGCACAGCCACCGAGCCCACCTTATGTCGGTTCGAACAACCCTAATGTATTGCCTTTCTGTATTATTTTTGTATGATTTAGTGTGTATTATTATTTTATTATCTGTATATATTTACAAGAACTGTTTATGATGCGTCTGTTGTGTAAGTGATGGCAAGGACAACCTTTTTTTGTTGTGTAATGCAATACCGCTCCTGCTGCTGTACCCAAGCGAGGACAAGACCCAGTCAGGAGGTTTAGCACCTCCTTTTGTCTTGCCTCGTGGGCAATACCTGTATGTTGTCCAAAGGAGAAATAAACAAAAAAAATTTCAATTGAACTTTCAATTTCAATTAACTTTCAATTTCAATTTCAATTTAACTTTCAATTTCAATTTCAATTTAACTTTCAATTTCAATTTCAATTTAACTTTCAATTTCAATTTCAATTTAACTTTCAATTTCAACTTTCAATTTAACTTTCAATTTCAATTTAACTTTCAATTTAACTTTCAATTTAACTTTCAATTTAACTTTAATTTAACTTTCAATTTAACTTTAACTTTAACTTTCAATTTAACTTTCAATTTAACTTTCAATTTAACTTTCAATTTCAATTTAACTTCAATTTCAATTTACTTCAATTTCAATTTAACTTTCAATTTCAATTTAACTTTCAATTTCAATTTAACTTTCAATTTCAATTTAACTTTCAATTTCAATTTCAATTTCCATTACAATTACAATTACAATTTGAATTTCAATTACAATGAGCTGAGAGAAAATGAAGACTTCATGGCTGAAATTAACAAGATTGCCCGAAAATTGGAGCTCCCTGATTTATCCGATAGCAACGTTGAACATGTGCATCGTTTGCCCCCCAGAAAGGACAGAAGGCCTGTGGTGATTGTAAGGTTTTCCAACCGAGCCCTCAGGCGCAAATAGTTTGAAGCACGCAAGTGCTGCAGCCGTTACCATGCCCTCCACGCCCGTTCGACCGCGTTGGCATTGATTTATACGGTCCGCTTCCATACACTGCAGACGGCAACCGTTGGGCTATAGTAGCGGTGGATCACCTTACACGATATGCCGAAACTGCTGCCCTTCCGGCTGCCACAGCGACGGACGTCGCCTCCTTCATTTTGCACCGATTCATCCTTCGCCACGGTGCACCTCGTGAACTGCTCAGTGACCGAGGCCGCGTGTTCTTATCTGAGGTGGTGAAGGCGCTTCTCAAAGAGTGCTACACGATTCACCGAACTACCACCGCCTATCATCCGCAGACCAATGGCCTCACTGAGCGATTTAACCGCACACTCGGAGACATGCTCTCCAAGTACGTCGCTTCTGACCACACGAATTGGGATCTCGTCCTTCCGTACGTTACTTATGCGTACAATACCGCTACGCAGTCTACCACCGGATTCTCTCCTTTCTTCCTACTTTACGGCCGCCAACCCTCTGCTACTATCGACACTATCCTCCCTTACCGCCCTGATGAATCCGAATATCGGCCTGTTTCCGACGCCGCGCAACACGCCGAAGCCTGCCGCCAAATTGCCCGGTCACTCACCACTGACACCCAGCATCGCCAGCGCTCCCGCCTCGACCAAGACCAAACCCCACCGAACTACACTTCTGGTGCACTTGTGTGGCTCTGGATCCCTTCAGGAACTCCCGGTCTCTCCTCAAAATTTCTTGCGAAGTACCATGGTCCCTACCGTGTGCTGGAGCGCACCTCTCCGGTTAATTATATCGTGGAACCCCTCACGCCGTCTCCTGATCTCCGCCGCCGAGGACGGGAGACCGTTCATGTCCAGCGCCTCAAGCCCTACTACGACCCCGCCGTCTTGCCATCATCCAAAGTCGCCAGGATGGCTCCTCTTGTCCCCGGGGTGATTGTAAGGCTAAAGAAGAAGATGCGTCTGATGATTTGAAAAGACGAAGACGAGGTGACAGTGTTCTCGAGGGTTTTTTGCCAGCGCTACGCTTGTGTGTCTTTTGCCGATCTGATCCCAGACTGCTGCCGTTGCCGTTCCCGTCGCCCCAGTACCTCGTAACAAACCCCCCGTTACAAAAGAAAGACGAACAGATGCGTTTAAAACCCCTGGGCGTGGAACTATTTTTAGCTGCATCTATTACAAACGGATGAGAATTACACATCAACAGGATTTGGTGCTCAATTGATTGTGTTCCGTAGTTAGTACGAGGCCTATTTACCACAACAGAAGTCTGACGCAAGCTGTAACCAGTAGATCTATTTTGGTACGTGTTAAAAAAATTAATGTAATTTGATTTTATTTCGTTATAAATAAACACACATATTTTGAGTTCATACATGGTTTTCACAGGGATCATTCGAGACTGTGTATTTGCCGAGCAACTATTTGTGTTGTTTCCTGCAGGTAAAAGAAACCGAGCTGCACGCGACTGCAGGGCTGATATTTTTTCTAAGTCAGTTTTGTTACAAGTACCCCAGATAAGAAGACAATAACTGATGCGAGAATGGATAAGAGAGAAATAAAACTGTCTTTTCAGCGAGCAAGGTATACGATCTCGAAGCCGGGAAAGCATACCAATAGCTCTCGCTATCTTGACACGGGTGTGGTCTATGTGGTCGCTCCAGCCTAGGCTGTGATGGAATTTAACTCCTAGAAAGGAATGGGAGCTGACACGCTCAAGGTAGCAAGAGCCGTAACGAAGCTTAAAATCGTAATCAATTGGCTTGTTTTTTGCACAAAAAAGCATAAATTTAGTTTTTTTCTCGTTGAGTTCAAGACTATTTAAGTTTAGCCATACACTAAGATTTAATAGCCACGTGTTAGCAGTGTTTTCAAGTACCACACGACAACTTCGTTCAATGATCTGGTGAAAAGTAACAAGTGTTTTCTTGAAAAGGGGCTTCCTTTTTTTCATTTAAATACACAGAGTCTGAGGAACAAACAAGATGACGTCGGTACATACCTCTCACAACTACAATGTTCCTTTGATTTCATGGCTTTTTCAGAAACATGGTTCTCAAGTGTCACTGCTGTTACGAATTTTTCCGGGTACAGTCACGTTTCAGTTTATCGTGAGCAAAAACGTGGTGGAGGGGTGTCCCTATTTATCCGCGACTGTTTTCACTATGATACCATAGACGACTTTGAAACTGTTGCCATCATGTGCAAAAACATTGCCATCGTATGCATTTACCGACCGCCCCAGGGCACGCTGTCAATCTTTTTAAACTACATTGAATCACTCATGGATTTTATCAATTCCCGGAAGAGGCATATAGTGATCATAGGGGACTTTAATATCGATCTTAACTCTAATAACCCTGCTGAAGTTCAACTTCTTGAAATTATGCTTCAAAATGGTTGTGAGAACGTCATTGAACAGCCTACGAGAGTCACATTGAATACAAGTACGCTGATCGACTTATGTTTCCCAGATTTTTCTAAGTCTGCTAGTTGCTCCGGTGTACTTTGATCAGGATTGAGCGATCATCTACCAATTTTTGTAGCATTACCGATCGCCACGCGTACACAGTGCACAAATAATACTATCTGTATCATCAATGACGGCGGTAAAAAGACCTTTCATTCACTTGTTGAAAACTTGAACTGGGCGAACATATATATGGAACCCGATCCATCTGTATCCTACGATATTTTTATGTCCGAATTACAAATTTGTTACGATGCTGCTTTCCCACTCACAACAATTGCTCGGCACTAGAAAGCAAGAAAAGAATGCATTACGAATGACCTTTTCAAGCGCATAAAACACAAGGATAAGACATTCCTCAAACTGATGATATAGTATTATATGCAGACGATACAAATGTATCTTTCTCTGGAACAAATCTTAAAGAACTTCAAAACACTGCTAACACGTGGCTATTAAATCTTAGTGTATGGCTAAACTTAAATAGTCTTGAACTCAACGAGAAAAAAATTAAATTTATGCTTTTTTGTGCAAAAAACAAGCCAATTGATTACGATTTTAAGCTTCGTTACGGCTCTTGCTACCTTGAGCGTGTCAGCTCCCATTCCTTTCTAGGAGTTAAATTCCATGACAGCCTAGGCTGGAGCGACCACATAGACCACACCCGTGTCAAGATAGCGAGAGCTATTGGTATGCTTTCCCGGCTTCGAGATCGTATACCTTGCTCGCTGAAAAGACAGTTTTATTTCTCTCTTATCAATTATCGCATCAGTTATTGTCTTCTTATCTGGGGTACTTGTAACAAAACTGACTTAGAAAAAATATCAGCCCTGCAGTCGCGTGCAGCTCGGTTTCTTTTACCTGCAGAAAACAACACAAATAGTTGCTCGGCAAATACACAGTCTCGAATGATCCCTGTGAAAACCATGTATGAACTCAAAATATGTGTGTTTATTTATAACGAAATAAAATCAAATTACATTAATTTTTTTAACACGTACCAAAATAAATATACTGGTTACAGCTTGCGTCAGACTTCTGTTGTGGTAAATAGGCCTCGTACTAACTACGGAACACAATCAATTGAGCACCAAATCCTGTTGATGTGTAATTCTCATCCGTTTGTAATAGATGCAGCTAAAAATAGTTCCACGCCCAGGGGTTTTAAACGCATCTGTTCGTCTTTCTTTTTGTTTAACGTTGTGTCCTAGACGACCAAATGCTTACTTCTGGTTCCGTTTGATGTAATATTATGTCGGTTCGAACAACCCTAATGTATTGCCTTTCTGTATTATTTTTGTATGATTTAGTGTGTATTATTATTTTATTATCTGTATATATTTACAAGAACTGTTTATGATGCGTCTGTTGTGTAAGTGATGGCAAGGACAACCTTTTTTTGTTGTGTAATGCAATACCGCTCCTGCTGCTGTACCCAAGCGAGGACAAGACCCAGTCAGGAGGTTTAGCACCTCCTTTTGTCTTGCCTCGTGGGCAATACCTGTATGTTGTCCAAAGGAGAAATAAACAAAAAAAATTTCAATTTAACTTTCAATTTCAATTAACTTTCAATTTCAATTTCAATTTAACTTTAACTTTCAATTCCAATTTAACTTTCAATTTCAATTTCAAATAAACTTTCAATTTCAATTTCAATTTACCTTCAATTTCAATTTAACTTTCAATTTCAATTTAACTTTCAATTTAACTTTAACTTTAACTTTCAATTTAACTTTCAATTTAACTTTCAATTTAACTTTAACTTTAACTCTAACTTTCAATTTAACTTTAACTTTAACTTTCAATTTAACTTTCAATTTAACTTTAACTTTAACTTTCAATTTAACTTTCAATTTCAATTTAACTTTCAATTTCAATTTAACTTTCAGTTTCAATTTAACTTTCAATTTCAATTTAACTTTCAATTTCAATTTCAATTTCCATTACAATTACAATTACAATTTGAATTTCAATTACAATGAGCTGAGAGAAAATGAAGACTTCATGGCTGAAATTAACAAGATTGCCCGAAAATTGGAGCTCCCTGATTTATCCGATAGCAACGTTGAACATGTGCATCGTTTGCCCCCCAGAAAGGACAGAAGGCCTGTGGTGATTATAAGGTTTCCCAACCGAGCCCTCAGGCGCAAATAGTTTGAAGCACGCAAGTGCGCCCAAGAAAAGTTGACCAACATCAGCTTCTATGAAAACTTGACAGCAATGAACAGGCGATTGCTATGGCTGGCGAAGATAAGGGCAAAGGAAAATGACTACAAATTCGTGTGGACTTCTGAGGGTAAAGTGTTTGTAAGAAAACAAGCAAAAGCAAGTGCTATCAGGATTGCAACCGAAAATGACCTGAGCAAAATTGTTTAGATCAGTGACGACAGGTATTTTAATTTCAAAAAATCAAGATGGCGTACCACACGACAACTTCGTTCAATGATCTGGTGAAAAGTAACAAGTGTTTTCTTGAAAAGGGGCTTTCTTTTTTTCATTTAAATACACAGAGTCTGAGGAACAAACAAGATGACGTCGGTACATACCTCTCACAACTACAGTGTTCCTTTGATTTCTTGGCTTTTTCAGAAACATGGTTCTCAAGTGTCACTGATGTTACGAATTTTTCCGGGTACAGTCACGTTTCAGTTTATCGTGAGCAAAAACGTGGTGGAGGGGTGTCCCTATTTATCCGCGACTGTTTTCACTATGATACCATAGGCGACTTTACTTGCATGTGTGAAGACTTTGAAACTGTTGCCATCATGTGCAAAAACATTGCCATCGTATGCATTTACCGACCGCCCAAGGGCACGCTGTGAATCTTTTTAAACTACATTGAATCACTCATGGATTTTGTCAATTCCCGGAAGAGGCATTTGGTGATCATAGGGGACTTTAATATCGATCTTAACTCTAATAACCCTGCTGAAGTTCAACTTCTTGAAATTATGCTTCAAAATGGTTGTGAGAACGTCATTGAACAGCCTACGAGTGTCACATCGAATACAAGTACGCTGATCGACTTATGTTTCACAGATTTTTCTAAGTCTGCTAGTTGCTCCGGTGTACTTTGATCAGGATTGAGCGATCATCTAGCAATTTTTGTAGCATTACCGATCGCCACGCGTACACAGTGCACAAATAATACTATCCGTATCATCAATGACGGCGGTAAAAAGACCTTTCATTCACTTGTTGAAAACTTGAACTGGGCGAACATATATAAGGAACCCGATCCATCTGTATCCTACGATATTTTTATGTCCGAATTACAAATTTGTTACGATGCTGCTTTCCCACTCACAACAATTGTTCGGCACAAGAAAGCAAGAAAAGAATGCATTACGAATGACCTTTTCAAGCGCATAAAACACAAGGATAAGACATTCCTCAAACTGATGATATAGTATTATATGCAGACGATACGAATGTATTCTTCTCTGGAACAAATCTTAAAGAACTTGAAAACACTGCTAACACGTGGCTATTAAATCTTAGTGTATGGCTAAACTTAAATAGTCTTGAACTCAACGAGAAAAAAACTAAATTTATGCTTTTTTGTGCAAAAAACAAGCCAATTGATTACGATTTTAAGCTTCGTTACGGCTCTTGCTACCTTGAGCGTGTCAGCTCCCATTCCTTTCTAGGAGTTAAATTCCATCACAGCCTAGGCTGGAGCGACCACATAGACCACACCCGTGTCAAGATAGCGAGAGCTATTGGTATGCTTTCCCGGCTTCGAGATCGTATACCTTGCTCGCTGAAAAGACAGTTTTATTTCTCTCTTATTCATTCTCGCATCAGTTATTGTCTTCTTATCTGGGGTACTTGTAACAAAACTGACTTAGAAAAAATATCAGCCCTGCAGTCGCGTGCAGCTCGGTTTCTTTTACCTGCAGGAAACAACACAAATAGTTGCTCGGCAAATACACAGTCTCGAATGATCCCTGTGAAAACCATGTATGAACTCAAAATATGTGTGTTTATTTATAACGAAATAAAATCAAATTACATTAATTTTTTTAACACGTACCAAAATAGATCTACTGGTTACAGCTTGCGTCAGACTTCTGTTGTGGTAAATAGGATTCGTACTAACTACGGAACACAATCAATTGAGCACCAAATCCTGTTGATGTGTAATTCTCATCCGTTTGTAATAGATGCAGCTAAAAATAGTTCCACGCCCAGGGGTTTTAAACGCATCTGTTCGTCTTTCTTTTTGTTTAACGTTGTGTCCTAGACGACCAAATGCTTACTTCTGGTTCCGTTTGATGTAATATTATGTCGGTTCGAACAACCCTAATGTATTGCATTTCTGTATATTTTTGTATGATTTAGTGTGTATTATTATTTTATTATCTGTATATATTTACAAGAACTGTTTATGATGCGTCTGTTGTGTAAGTGATGGCAAGGACAACCTTTTTTTGTTGTGTAATGCAATACCGCTCCTGCTGTTGTACCCAAGCGAGGACAAGACCCAGTCAGGAGGTTTAGCACCTCCTCGTGGGCAATACCTGTACGTTGCCCAAAGGAGAAATAAACAAAAAAAATTTCAAATTAAATTTCAATTTAACTTTCAATTTAACTTTCAATTTCAATTCCAGTTTAACTTTCAATTTAACTTTCAATTTAGCTTTCAATTTACCTTACAACATAACTTTCAATTTAACTTACAACATAACTTTCAATTTAACTTTCAATTTAACTTTCAATTTAACTTTCAATTTAACTTTCAATTTCAATTTCAATTGCAATTTATCCGCGACTATTTTCACTATGATACCATAGACGACTTTACTTGCATGTGTGACGACTTTGAAACTGTTGCCATCATGTGCAAAAACATTGCCATCGTATGCATTTACCGACCGCCCCAGGGCACGCTGTCAATCTTTTTAAACTACATTGAATCACTCATGGATTTTGTCAATTCCCGGAAGAGGCATAAAGTGATCATAGGGGACTTTAATATCGATCTTAACTCTAATAACCCTGCTGAAGTTCAACTTCTTGAAATTATGTTTCAAAATGGTTGTGAGAACGTCATTGAACAGCCTACGAGAGTCACATCGAATACAAGTACGCTGATCGACTTATGTTTCCCAGATTTTTCTAAGTCTGCTAGTTGCTCCGGTGTACTTTGATCAGGATTGAGCGATCATCTAACAAGTTTTGTAGCATTACCGATCGCCACGCGTACACAGTGCACAAATAATACTATCCGTATCATCAATGACGGCGGTAAAAAGACCTTTCATTCACTTGTTGAAAACTTGAACTGGGCGAACATATATATGGAACCCGATCCATCTATATCCTACGATATTTTTATGTCCGAATTACAAATTTGTTAGGATGCTGCTTTCCCACTCACAACAATTGCTCGGCACTAGAAAGCAAGAAAAGAATGCATTACGAATGACCTTTTCAAGCGCATAAAACACAAGGATAAGACATTCCTCAAACTGATGATATAGTATTATATGCAGACGATACGAATGTATTTTTCTCTGGAACAAATCTTAAAGAACTTGAAAACACTGCTAACACGTGGCTATTAAATCTTAGTGTATGGCTAAACTTAAATAGTCTTGAACTCAACGAGAAAAAAATTAAATTTATGCTTTTTTGTGCAAAAAACAAGCCAATTGATTACGATTTTAAGCTTCGTTACGGCTCTTGCTACCTTGAGCGTGTCAGCTCCCATTCCTTTCTAGGAGTTAAATTCCATGACAGCCTAGGCTGGAGCGACCACATAGACCACACCCGTGTCAAGATAGCGAGAGCTATTGGTATGCTTTCCCGGCTTCGAGATCGTATACCTTGCTCGCTGAAAAGACAGTTTTATTTCCCTCTTATCAATTCTCGCATCAGTTATTGTCTTCTTATCTGGGGTACTTGTAACAAAACTGACTTAGAAAAAATATCAGCCCTGCAGTCGCGTGCAGCTCGGTTTCTTTTACCTGCAGGAAACAACACAAATAGTTGCTCGGCAAATACACAGTCTCGAATGATCCCTGTGAAAACCATGTATGAACTCAAAATATGTGTGTTTATTTATAACGAAATAAAATCAAATTACATTAATTTTTTTAACACGTACCAAAATAGATATACTGGTTACAGCTTGCGTCAGACTTCTGTTGTGGTAAATAGGCCTCGTACTAACTACGGAACACAATCAATTGAGCACCAAATCCTGTTGATGTGTAATTCTCATCCGTTTGTAATAGATGCAGCTAAAAATAGTTCCACGCCCAGGGGTTTTAAACGCATCTGTTCGTCTTTCTTTTTGTTTAACGTTGTGTCCTAGACGACCAAATGCTTACTTCTGGTTCCGTTTGATGTAATATTATGTCGGTTCGAACAACCCTAATGTATTGCCTTTCTGTATTATTTTTGTATGATTTAGTGTGTATTATTATTTTATTATCTGTATATATTTACAAGAACTGTTTATGATGCGTCTGTTGTGTAAGTGATGGCAAGGACAACCTTTTTTTGTTGTGTAATGCAATACCGCTCCTGCTGCTGTACCCAAGCGAGGACAAGACCCAGTCAGGAGGTTTAGCACCTCCTTTTGTCTTGCCTCGTGGGCAATACCTGTATGTTGTCCAAAGGAGAAATAAACAAAAAAAATTTCAATTTAACTTTCAATTTCAATTAACTTTCAATTTCAATTTCAATTTACCTTAACTTTCAATTTCAATTTAACTTTCAATTTCAATTTCAATTAAACTTTCAATTTCAATTTCAATTAAACTTTCAATTTCAATTTCAATTACCTTCAATTTCAATTTAACTTTCAATTTCAATTTAACTTTCAATTTAACTTTAACTTTAACTTTAACTTTCAATTTAACTTTCAATTTAACTTTCAATTTAACTTTACCTTTAACTCTAACTTTCAATTTAACTTTAACTTTAACTTTCAATTTAACTTTCAATTTAACTTTCAATTTCAATTTAACTTTCAGTTTCAATTTACTTTCAATTTCAATTTAACTTTCAATTTCAATTTCAATTTCCATTACAATTACAATTACAATTTGAATTTCAATTACAATGAGCTGAGAGAAAATGAAGACTTCATGGCTGAAATTAACAAGATTGCCCGAAAATTGGAGCTCCCTGATTTATCCGATAGCAACGTTGAACATGTGCATCGTTTGCCCCCCAGAAAGGACAGAAGGCCTGTGGTGATTGTAAGGTTTCCCAACCGAGCCCTCAGGCGCAAATAGTTTGAAGCACGCAAGTGCGCCCAAGAAAAGTTGACCAACATCAGCTTCTATGAAAACTTGACAGCAATGAACAGGCGATTGCTATGGCTGGCGAAGATAAGGGCAAAGGAAAATGACTACAAATTCGTGTGGACTTCTGAGGGTAAAGTGTTTGTAAGAAAACAAGCAAAAGCAAGTGCTATCAGGATTGCAACCGAAAATGACCTGAGCAAAATTGTTTAGATCAGTGACGACAGGTATTTTGATTTCAAAAAATCAAGATGGCGTACCACACGACAACTTCGTTCAATGATCTGGTGAAAAGTAACAAGTGTTTTCTTGAAAAGGGGCTTTCTTTTTTCATTTAAATACACAGAGTCTGAGGAACAAACAAGATGACGTCGGTACATACCTCTCACAACTACAGTGTTCCTTTGATTTCTTGGCTTTTTCAGAAACATGGTTCTCAAGTGTCACTGATGTTACGAATTTTTCCGGGTACAGTCACGTTTCAGTTTATCGTGAGCAAAAACGTGGTGGAGGGGTGTCCCTATTTATCCGCGACTGTTTTCACTATGATACCATAGGCGACTTTACTTGCATGTGTGAAGACTTTGAAACTGTTGCCATCATGTGCAAAAACATTGCCATCGTATGCATTTACCGACCGCCCAAGGGCACGCTGTGAATCTTTTTAAACTACATTGAATCACTCATGGATTTTGTCAATTCCCGGAAGAGGCATTTGGTGATCATAGGGGACTTTAATATCGATCTTAACTCTAATAACCCTGCTGAAGTTCAACTTCTTGAAATTATGCTTCAAAATGGTTGTGAGAACGTCATTGAACAGCCTACGAGTGTCACATCGAATACAAGTACGCTGATCGACTTATGTTTCACAGATTTTTCTAAGTCTGCTAGTTGCTCCGGTGTACTTTGATCAGGATTGAGCGATCATCTACCAATTTTTGTAGCATTACCGATCGCCACGCGTACACATTGCACAAATAATACTATCCGTATCATCAATGACGGCGGTAAAAAGACCTTTCATTCACTTGTTGAAAACTTGAACTGGGCGAACATATATAAGGAACCCGATCCATCTGTATCCTACGATATTTTTATGTCCGAATTACAAATTTGTTACGATGCTGCTTTCCCACTCACAACAATTGTTCGGCACAAGAAAGCAAGAAAAGAATGCATTACGAATGACCTTTTCAAGCGCATAAAACACAAGGATAAGACATTCCTCAAACTGATGATATAGTATTATATGCAGACGATACGAATGTATTCTTCTCTGGAACAAATCTTAAAGAACTTGAAAACACTGCTAACACGTGGCTATTAAATCTTAGTGTATGGCTAAACTTAAATAGTCTTGAACTCAACGAGAAAAAAATTAAATTTATGCTTTTTTGTGCAAAAAACAAGCCAATTGATTACGATTTTAAGCTTCGTTACGGCTCTTGCTACCTTGAGCGTGTCAGCTCCCATTCCTTTCTAGGAGTTAAATTCCATCACAGCCTAGGCTGGAGCGACCACATAGACCACACCCGTGTCAAGATAGCGAGAGCTATTGGTATGCTTTCCCGGCTTCGAGATCGTATACCTTGCTCGCTGAAAAGACAGTTTTATTTCTCTCTTATTCATTCTCGCATCAGTTATTGTCTTCTTATCTGGGGTACTTGTAACAAAACTGACTTAGAAAAAATATCAGCCCTGCAGTCGCGTGCAGCTCGGTTTCTTTTACCAGCAGGAAACAACACAAATAGTTGCTTGGCAAATACACAGTCTCGAATGATCCCTGTGAAAACCATGTATGAACTCAAAATATGTGTGTTTATTTATAACGAAATAAAATCAAATTACATTAATTTTTTTAACACGTACCAAAATAGATCTACTGGTTACAGCTTGCGTCAGACTTCTGTTGTGGTAAATAGGCCTGCACCAAATCCTGTTGATGTGTAATTCTCATCCGTTTGTAATAGATGCCGCTAAAAATAGTTCCACGCCCAGGGGTTTTAAACGCATCTGTTCGTCTTTCTTTTTGTTTAACGTTGTGTCCTAGACGACCAAATGCTTACTTCTGGTTCCGTTTGATGTAATATTATGTCGGTTCGAACAACCCTAATGTATTGCATTTCTGTATTATTTTTGTATGATTTAGTGTGTATTATTATTTTATTATCTGTATATATTTTCTCATCATGGAGACTGTGGAATTCCTAAGGAGCTTAAATTGGGTAAGATAATATTCATTTCTTTTATTCTGTTTCCATTTTTTATACCAGTACTTTTTTCTTTAGATCATCAAGAATGGATTTTGTCATCCACGGGCAAACAGGTTTCTTGTAGTTTCTTATGCATGTTTTCTCACTACATTGTGCAATTATACTTTGAAGGGCGTCAATAAAATTGTTAAATTCTGTGTCAACATTACCGTCATATGCAGCAGAGAAATCTGTTTGTTCCAGTAAGTTGCGAAGTAAGCCATGATTTATTTTTTTATGATGTTTAGTGTGATTATGCTTCACACCCTCTGGAGCCTTATTTTCCAGGGCAGCAAATATTGGCAAATGGTCGGAAATTGGAACAGAGCACACACCAGCACAAACAATGTCATCCCTGCTACAAAGGACATGGTCAATCAGTGTACTTGTGGTGGTGGTAATCCGGGTAGGTTCAGCTATTAGATTATGTAAGTTGAAGGATTCCAGCAACAATGTGTAATCATTTTGTGTGTCTGATGTGGCATCAATGTTAAAGTCACCAACAATAATAATCCTACCGTTAGGCCCACGCGATAACGAAGTAAGGGATGTTTCAAACCTTTCAGTGAAAGACCCCAGTGATGAACTTGGGGGGCGGTACACCACTCCAACTATTATGCCATTTGCCAGTTTGATAAAGAGTGCTTCTATACAATCGTCGCTAACAGATGCTGTAGAAAGGGCCCGAAATGCAATGTTTTGTTTAATGAATAAGGCTACACCACCTCCTCTTGCATGCGACTCCCGTGGGAGTGACAATAATTTATAGCCGGGGATTGAAATGGTCTCATTTTTCCTCAACCAAGTTTCACTTAAAGCAATTAAATCGAAAGTAGACTTATGGCGAGAAATATATCCAGTCAATTCATTGAGGTTTTTACGTAGGCTTCGAACATTACAGTGTAGAATTGAGAATGTGTCCCCGTTTTCTATCAGTTGGTCTATTTGAGAAATAGTGTACGGCATTTTCTGCCTTTAAAAAAAACAAAGAACACAAAACAAGATGCTACCCTTGATTCGGTCAGTCTACTCTCCCTAAGTCGTCCTCTGACGCAATGTGTAGGACAGACGACTTTTCCACTTTCCTCATCAAGATTTTCCCTTGTTCCACCCAAATGAACTTCCAGCCTTTGTCTTTCTTGAGTTGACGGGCTTTGGTGAGTAGACGTTTAGTTTCCACACAGAGATGCTCATTAATATACACTGGCTCCTCGCCCTCGAATCCCAGATCCCCGGAATTGATCCTTTTCTTCCTAGCAGCAGCAATCAATCTATTTCGGGCAGTCTTAGTACAAAACTTCACAATAACGTTAGGTTTACCCTTATCTTTCGACCGCACACGGTGAACCACATCGATGTCACCCTCCGAGACAGAGGCACCAAGGTTGAGCGCAATGTCCCCAACCGCCTTCCGCAGGTCTTCGTCTTTAACCATAGGTAGCCCCCGAATTTCAACGTTCATGCTCCTGCTATACTGCTTTAGTTCCACAATCTCCTTCCTGGCTTCTCTGAGTTCTTCGCTTAGCCGTTCGGTTTCTATTTTGCTACTGGCGTTCTGACTCTTCACCTCTTCAAGCTCTTGACGGAAGCCTTCAACATTCTTTCTGAAATTCTCAAATACACTGTTTATATGGTTCATGGATTCACAGGCGTCGGCAAGTTCCTTTCTCATCTCGGCATTTGAACTCGTCACTTTTGCTACATCGCTCTTCATTTCTTTGGCAAACATATCAAGCCTTACTACCAGATCTGTAAGGACTTTTACAACTTCTTTTATACTATTAGGCTGCTTCTCTGTAATGGTTGCTGCAAAATCACCATGCTGTTCACTATTACTTCTATTCATGTTACTGTTCAGTGGCAGCAGTGAAATACTGTGCTAACACGACCATCCAAGGCAATCAAAGGAAGACACAAGAACGTCACAACACACTTTTTGGCAGCAGCAGCGGTAGGAGCGCATAGGCTTATTCTACTGAAAAACCAAAAGGTATTCCACCAACCTGTGAATACAGAAGCACGTCGCATTAACGTCCGGCCTCCGTCGCCGCTGCTGCCAAAGTGATTAGGCCAGCCAAGATCAACGCCCACGCGATGTGGCGATAACAGTCCCGTCTTCGCA
>JARKHS020026601.1:0-15161 GCA_030143305.2 Amblyomma americanum | reverse complement strand
CTATACCGGTGTAACTATGTCAAAAATTGGAGCGCACACGAACTCCACACTAAAGGGTATGACTCGATAGCGCTAATGGTTTAATGTCGATATATGCGGAATTGGTCATTCTCTGCTTCATATTCACAGGTCCTGGGGAGTCCTCACACACTGCTGGCTCAGTGGTGTAGCGGTTAAGCGATGCGCCACTGCCCTGCGATGGCAGGTGCTGCCACCGGAGGGGCATAATTATAGGACCCAGGTTGCTCTTCCCGAGCGACCTCTCGCGACCAATCATTCAATTAACTGCCACCAGCCCCTATAGGGTCAGTTTGCTCACAATACGGTGGGTGCGTCGTGATGACGCCGCACAGTCACATGGCCTAGGTGGCCCACCTTGGTTGCTTCGCCGGGGATTTTCTTCTCACAACGTCGACGCCGACGGCGACTCCGGATTTTCTGCAGGACGGCAGCCTGAATGTTGTTGCGTTAAATGGATTTTCAGTGGCGCTCCAAGAGGCTCTCTTCCTGCTTTGGGATTACAAAGCCGTCTTTGACATTGGTGATCGTCTAGAATTTCCCCGGTTAACAGGTTCCGCTGCGGTCACTGAGGTCTTTCTGCGTGGTGGTGAATCGTGAGGCCAAGCACGGATTTCTGAATTCTCTATGGAGTGTTTTGGAACACTTAATTACTGTACTGTAATTACTGAGGACGGCCGTCGCTGACCCAGGCGGTTGTTACTTGCTGCCACCAGTTGGGCCCACTAAATGCCATCGTCTCGCCTTTCGTGGGGTGTGTGGCGGGAAACGTTGACGTCTTGGGTAAAGGGTCGTGTGCAATTCACTCACATCTCATTCCCTCACACACCCACCCAGGAACTGTGCATGCGGCCTTACAATGTTTATGAACAGGTCAGCAGCTGAGTTCAGCGTAAGCGCCTTCGTGGCACTGTGTACGAACGAAACGCGATACCTTCAACAGACAGTCGCTGCAACTTGGTCTAACCAAACGATTGTCCGGTATGACGCCTACTAAGGCTGCCGGCCTGAACCATCCCGCTAGCTGAACGTTCCACTAACTTATGAGCAGTACAGCACGCGTCTCTCAAGGCACACGGCGCGAAAGACCAAGTTTTGCAACCTCGCCCAATGTGGGAGCCGTTCCCAGCGCTCACAGTCTTCCGCTTAAGCCTACCCACGCTTGCGTCAACGTGGCCGACCTCTTCCAACACGCGTTGTGCCCCTCTAAACTCTACGCGTTCCCTCGCTGCTTCAGCCGGTAATCCACAATGGCGCACTCAACTCGCAGCCGCCAGAACTCTTAACTCGCCCGCGGTGCCTTCTCTGTAAAAGTCGTGGGCGTGTCCGGTGGCCTCTCTTTTGGTTGCACCCTTTTCACCCCGTGCATTCAGTTCGCAGTTTTTGTTTTTGTTTCTTTGTCTTCTTGGCGCTGGCTCGATTCTTCTGAGTGCATCTAGTCCGTCCGCGTACGTAGTACGTCATGGGGTCCGACTGCGAAAAGCCGTTCTTCGGCTTACCGACGTGGGGCAACTGGCGGCCCGCTTCTCGCTGAGTCTTGTTGGGGTTCTTCCTTATTGGCTTATCTGGACCGCTTCAGACAGCCGCTGGAACACACACGCACACACATGCATACCCGAGGTCGGTCCCCTGGATGTGGAGGAAGGAAAAAAACAACAACCAACTCCACCTCCAGAGGTGCTGCCCGAGCGGCTGCGCCTCGACCGTTGTCCAGAGTCCCTCTGGGCAGATCCATCTTTCCATCTGATCTGGCAAGGCGGCGGCGGGGCCTGTGCTGGTGCTGAGCGGGCATTCGCTTTTTCTCCCAGGGGTCACCGTCCAAGGCCGGGCACGCCCCCGTTCCTGGCTGGCGTGTATAACGGTCTTTGTCGTCGCTGCGTGGTTCGACGGGGCAGTCCACTCGACGCCCCCGAGCTGCTGGCCGCACTAGGCTGGAGGTGGCCGCTCGGGAGCGCGCGCGAGCGCTTTCTTGCTCTCGAAGAGAGCGGCAGGCCTTTGTGTGTGTTGGCGCCTTAAGCAATTTCAACGCGCACCGTATGGCCTTTCCTTTCTTTTCGCGTTATATTTTTGTTTGTAGTCGAGCTCCGCGTCGGTTAGACGGAACTGAAAGAGGACTCGATGAAGACGTTATTAAACATTCGAGTATCTTTCCTTTTGTAGTGGGTAGCCTGTACTTAAGACTGGAGAGGAACTGTCCTGTTGGGTTTTAATCAGTTTTGACGGCTCACGCTCTGGGGGACATCGGCAGACCCCGCATCTAGGACATTGGTTTGTACTGGCATGGAACAGCAGAAAACCGCTCGCTTAATTATGGCTTGCGGTAATGACACTTACGGAATCTTTCATCTTCGTCAGGTTTCGGTGCAGATCTTGACTGACCTCGCGTCCTTTTATGAATTCGACGTGCCCGTGCGGTCGTGTTTTAAAGAACTTGTTTGGATTTCTCTGTTACCATGTTTATTTCGGTCACGATGTTTACACTTCTGATTAACTTGCTTGCTGTCTGTCCCTTCCACAGTGCACTAGCGGTGCCCAAACCTTTTGCTTTGCGGCCTTCAGCGTTTCATTAATTGGTGGAATTGTAAGATGCTGCATTCAAAGGAGAGTTAGGCCATTTCCCCAGGAGCACATTACTTTTGGATGTAGTCACGACTAGCTGAAACGCACTGCCACGGCCGGTTCAGTAGTCTTCGCACTCTATAGTACAAGAATCGCTACTCCACAACACTAGGTGATCACTTGATCAGACTCGAAGCGCGTACCCTTTCGTTACTCGTTTATCTTCATAATAATAATAATAATAATAATAATAATAATAATAATAATAATAATAATAATAATAATAATAATAATAATAATTGTTTTTTTGAGGAAATGAAATGGCGCAGTATCTGTCTCATATATCGGCGGACACCTGAACCGCGCCGAAAGGGAAGGGATAAAGGAGGGAGTGAAAGAAGAAATGAAGAAAGAGGTGCCGTAGTGGAAGGCTCCGGAATAATTTCAGCCACCTGGGGATCTTTAACGTCCACCGACATCGCACAGCATATGGGCGCCTTTTGCGTTTCGCCCCCATCGAAACTCGGGCGCCGCGGTCGGGTTCGAACCAGGGCACTCCGGATCAGTAGCCGAGCGCCCTAACCACTGAGCCACCGCGGCGGGTTTTATCTTCAGAAAGATCCAGAAATCTGACGGCGCGACGTCCGGGCTTGTAAACTTGCCGAGACAGAAGAACTGTCTCCATTCCGGTACATGCACAGTTGCAGGCGATCTTGGGTAAGCAAGACCCCGAAGGCATTGCGTACGATACTTTTATACCAGCGGTACCAAGACGGTCACTTTCATGTCTTGGAACAAGACAAATTTTGCATGGTGAACAGGAAGCGACAGTAGCGTCCACAGCGATTCGCTTTGGGCTAGCCCTTGATGTCAGGATGCTCGTTCAATGGAAGTCCGTCGTTCGCGTTGGCGCCCTGCAGTTACGGCACATAACAGACGAAGGAGGCAGATACAACACCGCGAGGGAGAGTCTTCCTGGTTCAGAAGACAGCCGACGAAGCGGGATGAGTGAGGTCGGACGCGAGATGGAAGATGAACACAGACATACCCTATAACGGTGCACGCTAGCCTTTCCGGGCGCGTCTGTCTGCTCGCATGCGCCAATACCAGGAAGACGTTCAGCAGGGGGGTTATGGAAGGGTGGAAAGGAAGTGATAAGCCGAAGACTCATGGCGGTGACGTAACGGGCCGCCGCAAGAACAGTCAGCCAGGAGTCAGCAGCCTTCACCTTGGCACAACGCCGGCTGCGGCCATAGAAGAAGAAAGTATACAGAACCGGCCCCAGAGCAAGCACGTAACGAGCGAGGCAAGCAAGCTGGCTAGCAACAACACAGCGGCCCGTTTCACTGCCTGCTTCAGCCTGCCTGGCAGCTATGATGACGGAGACGACGCCCCAGCGTGAGGAGGCGAGACGAGGGAGGGGTCAGAGGTCGCGGCGAGGCCGTTCGACCCGGCCAGGAGGAACAAAGGACGACGCAGCCAAGGCGTCGACGCCACCCGCCCATTCTTGCTCACCCGCTGCGTGCGTATGATGATGACGACGTAGTTGCCGCTGCCACAGCCAAGCCAAAAGCCGAGCCCGTCCGGCAGCGCCCAAGAAACAGCAGTGGCAGGAATAGCAGCGGCGACAGGCGCCGCGTCAGTGCCGGGAACGTCATCCGAGGTTACACTTCCTCGTGTTGCGTTGCCATCTTTGCGCTTGTGTGTGTGCGTGTGCGTGTGTGTGTGTGTGTGTGTGTGTGTGTGTGTGTGTGTGTGTGTGTGTGTGTGTGTGTGTGTGTGTGTGTGTGTGTGTGTGTGTGTGTGTGTGTGTGTGTGTTTGCGTTTGATGGCCCAGCAGCCTCTTCCTGAAAAAGCCGCCGCCAAGGTCAACGCTGGCGTCTCTTGCGATCAGACGCAAAATGCCCCTTGATGTTGCGTGGCTGTTGGGAGAGGGAGACTGTAATTTACGCTCAGACAAGGCGCGCCACTTGTCTCCCCGTCTCTTATGGTCTTTCGCACGTGTGAAGGAGTTATATTCTCAGCGGGGCGGTGGCTGTGCAGTTCCTTCCTGTATTTAAACGCACGAGTTGCCCGCAGACAGTGAAGGGAAGCAGACGACACCGGTGATGACTGCGTGCGCTGTTTTCGTTGACCGCGCAGCAGACGACGAGCAGACGATGATGACTGCGTGCTGCTGCGACCTTTCGCCGAAGCAGCCGTCTGCGTCCGCACGCCCCTTTTTGATATCGTCTGCCTCGTGTAGTCCCTTTTTCTTTCTCGTCTGCTTTCGCTAACGGCCGCTAACGGCGTCGTCTGTTTTTGCCTTCCTGTACGTCTTCATCGGTGGGCCCCCTTCGGCGATGACTTCCTCTGTGAGAGAAACGCCTTTTTCGACACGTTTTTTTAACCTTTTTTTCATTTCTTTCGCCCATTAACGGATATTCGTGGATGCTGGCTAGTTTTCTTTGCTGCTATTTTTTTCGCCCTTTAACGGCTCTTTCAAATCCTGCCATCTTGGGCTTAGGCATCCGGAAATCGCCGGGAACTTACGGCTTGTTCGTGTTGCGGAAACCTCGCGGGTTGTCGTTTGGCGCGTCTTGGCCAGAAACGAAGGAGCGTAAGAGCTCCGTTTCGTCGGCTTGCGATTACTCTGTGGCAACCATTCACGGCCCTTCGGTGATCGCCATTTATTTCGGGCAGTGTTTTATCCTGCCACTTATTCATAATATCTTCTTTATTTTAACGAGTCTCACCCGCTGTGCGGGCATACCAGTAATCGTAGGCTTTCAGTCGCATCGGACATTTGTCGTAGTTCGAAGGCAGGCGCCGGTTACGTAATTCCTTGAAAACTCCAAAAGTTTTCGGTTCTGCTTGTCCGCTAGTCGTTAGTTATTGTTTTCTGGTATTTTAACCGAGTGTGTTTAAACCCAGTAGCGGCAATCTGAAATCTCACCGTGCTTGAGTTCACCGTAAGTACTGCCGCATTGCTCCATCGCTGTCAGGAAAAGCCTAAACGTTGTCACGGCCTCAGTCTATCGCAAGAAAACTTCCGATGCTTCGAATTTACAGGCGTCATACATTGAAATCCTTGAAGGTCGTGAAATTCTCACAAAACGGTCCGGCTTCAAACTGGAGCCCCAGCAAGGCCTACCTCCCCGCGAATGCATTACTATTTACTGTCCATTAGAACACATTAAACCTCCTTAAGGTTACCCATCTTGCGTATACGTGGAACCGTCTTGAGAGATCACCGCGCGACCGCCAGAGATGTAGACGGTTAACTTTCGAGCAAATATTGGCAGGACCGAAAGAAGAATGGCTGCTCTCGCGTTGTGATCATTCGAAGTGCATGGTCGATCGCCTTTCTAAGGTCGACCGAGATTTTTGCGAAAGCCCGCGTGCGGACTTTCGGATATGGACTCCCGTTTCCGCTCTCGCTGCGTCGGAAGAGCGATAAGTTGTTTGGCGCCACGCCCCTCGACATGGCGGTCGCGTCTCCACCATATTTCCGCACCCCGGAAATAGGTGTGTGTATCGTCGTCGCACCCCCCTTCCCTTCCCAGGTTTCGAAGACGAGCACGTGCGTGCCCTCACGCGACTGGTCCCGTGCGAAGTTGAATGGATGGCCGCTGTGCGGCGCGCGCGGCGGTTTGAATAGCGGCGCCCCCTTGTTCGGGCCAGCCGTTTCACGGGCCTGCCCGACGGTCTTCGACGCGGAACTGCTCCAGAACGCCTCCCTGTCTCCCAAGGGGGGGATACTTCGCTTGCGCTGCGCTTTGAATTCGGACGGGGTTTGATAGAACTCTTCGCGTACAATGCGGACCCCAGTGCTTCGAGAGGCTTGACCTTTTGGGATCCCCCTTCTTTTTCGGGCTTCGAAGTCGCTGTCCTGGTTGTGACGCTTTGTGCGGCTGCTTTAGGATTCGTCAGCATTGTAATTTAGCGCCCTTTGTTAGATATATCGCTTTTTATTTTGTGGTATTGAGCATGACAAAGCCTACCAGGGGTCACTGTCATCTTGCCACTGGTACATTATGTACTATGAAGCGCTGGCAGACGACGGACGAAAGGAGGACGTGATACACAGTGCGCTGAGTACACAGTGGTACATTAACCTTGATGCTTTAACATTCCTCCTCACTGTTCATTTTGCCATTCACTGCAGTTACTCTAGTGCAAGTATTGTAGAACTAATTGGTTGTTGTAAGCGGTACGGCAACAGCAGTGCTGGTGAATAGTAGCGCACTAGCGCTACTGGCTGTAGCGGCCGAAGCAGTACAGCAGTAGTCCAGACTGTAAACAGGGTAATAGTAGTATTGATATTGGTAATACTGATAGTTGTACTAATGAAAGCAGTAATAGTAGCCGTAATATTTACAATGGCAGTATCCCTAGTGCTGTCACGATCCCTAGCGTTGCCACTGGGTGCAACCTTTCCCCTGGCCTGGCGGTCGGCTTCATTGTGGTGAAATACTGGGGAAACTGGCCCCTGTTTCTATCTTGAGAACGTAAAAGCAGCTTGTGCAATGGCGGTAGTTGGACAAAACAGCCCTCGCGTCATAAAAAGCAATTGCCATCAGTATGAGTAGTGGTGGTAGCGGAACACCCTATGTGCTCCGCGATGTTAGCCAGGAGCATAGAGGAACTGCTTGAAGAGCACACGTCCACTCGCATGCGGTTACGCTGAGCATGTCACGCGTGAGCTGCTTCAGTGCAGCCAAGGTTTTCACGACAGGAGGAGGAAAATATAAAAAAACTGCCGTTTCTTGACGCTTTTTTTGCCGTAAGCTTCCTTCCACTTCCACATGCAATAATCTACCGCTGCTTCGCACGTCAGTTCTTTTGGAGCAGGAGCACTACTAGAGGCGCACTTCACGTATTTTGGGCATATGTATATACGTCGCTGAAGCCTGCTTTGCGGCACGCGGTTCAACTGCTCGCAGGGTTGTAGGCAACTTGCCAGATGTACACACCTGCAGATGTAAAGGCCTGGGGGAAGGGTACACCTGAGTGACGGCCTTCAAGAGAAAGACCTTTAGGTCAAAGGCCTTTGTGGCAAATGCACTCCGGGTAAAGAACTTTAGGTAGAATGCTTTGGGACGAAGGCCTTTAGGTGAAAGGCTAGGGTAAAGGTCTTTATGGCTAAATGCTTTAGTGTAAAGGCCTCTAGGTCAAAGGATGCTTTCGCATTCACAGCACGTAAGGATCTTAAGTGCCCAACGGAAGTATTGGTACTGCATGATATTTCGCGCTTAGCCATGCTAAACCATCTGCTCATTTTTATTTTCATTTTCAGCCGCCGCGGTGGCTTAGTGGTTATGGCACTCGGCTGCCGGCCCGAAATACGCGGGTTCGATCCCGGCCGCGGCGGTCGAATTTCGATGGAGGCGGAATTGTAGAGGCCCCTGTACTGTGCGATGTCAGTGCACGTTAAAGAACCCCAGGCGGTCGATATTTCCGGAGCCCTTCACTACGGCGTCTCTCATAGCCTGAGTTGCTTTGGGACGTTAAACCCCTATAAACTAAACCAAACCTTATTTTCATTTTCGTTCACTTACCCATTTAGTAGATTGGAAGGGGCGCGGAAAAAGATGGACTGGGTCGCTTCAAATAACTATCGCCCCCGTTTACACATGGCAGCATTGGAAATCGGACATATGGTGTTGCTTATGGGTGCAAAGTAATCAAGTACATTTTTAGTGATCAGCAGTTTAATCTGTATGTTTTCGATGCCCTAATATATCCATGACGTAGAAGCTGGCTTCTAACCCTCAGTGATTCACTCACACAACAACTAGGAGCAAGGAGCAGCTCTCCTTCTTGTAGCGATGCACAGCACATCCGCAACATAGATATAGCGTGGGCTGCATTTCAAATGCCTCTCAAATTTCTGTCACTTGTCCACAGATACTGCGCCATTTCCTTTCCGCCAAAACCAAGAAACCAAAACTAATCCCGAACCCGCCGCGGTGGCTCAGTGGTTAGGGCGCTCGACTACTGATCCGGAGTTCCCGGGTTCGAACCCGACCGCGGCGGCTGCGTTTGTATGGAGGAAAAACGGCAAGGCGCCCGTGCGCTGTGCGATGTCAGTGCACGTTAAAGATCCCCAGGTGGTCGAAATTATCCCGGAGCCCTCCAGTACGGCACCTATTTCTTCCTTTCTTCTTTCACTCCCTCCTTTATCCCTTAACTTACGGCGCGGTTCAGGTGTCCGCCGATATGTGAGACAGATACTGCGCCATTTCCTTTCCCCCAAAACCAATTATTATTATTATTTAGCGCGTCTTTGCTATCGTGTCTTTCTATCCCCTCTTACAACTCTCCTTCTATCTGCACGTGGTAGCGATTGTGGCTCGGCTTGAGCCAGTGAGCAGGCCTGTGCACTTTCCTTTCTTTTTTCCTGGCAGTAACAGACAGACAGACAGAAATTATGCCGGAGCCCTCCACTACGGCACCTCTTTCTCCCTTTCTTCTTTCACTCCTTCTTTTATCCCTTCTCTTACGGCGCGGTTTAGGTGTCCAACGATATATGAGACAGATGCTGCGCCAGTTCCTTTCCCCCAAAACCAACCAACCTAAACTAATCCTGCTTTGGTATCACCATCTCGCTGTAACTATACTGCTTGCTCTGCTCGCAGCAACTGGTAACGCGGGTGCAGAACAATGGCCGGACAGTGAGTGAGACATGTGGCACGTTCGTCGAGCGAGCTGTACGATTGGGTGATACAGTTGGTGGCGCCCGGCACGTTCCGAGCAGCGGCGATTGACAGACCTTGGCACCCGCAGTGATTAATGGCCTCTCGCTCGCTCTCGGTGCCGTGTACACCGCCGCCGTTTCCCGCAATGCGATTTTGTGATATCCGAAACGACAGTCGCATTACGGCTCAGCAAGGGCTCGCCGGTCACGACCAGAGAGGCGTTTTTTTTCTCTGTAGGAAGTTTCCAGCTTTCCCTCTTGCCTTTCCTCCTTTTCCTGCATTGTTTACTTTGAGTTTTCCTTCCTGCGTTGCAACCTTGATCAGATTTTCTTGACGTCGCCATGGCTTGAGGATTATTGGAGTGCTCGGGTTTTGAAAGAAATGATATCATATCACCTGTTTATGTAGCTGGAGGCAGTATTCGCTCGGCACGTTGTCCGATGGCCTTGCTGTAAATTGGTTTTGAGGAAATGAAAGGTCCAGTAACTCTCAATTCTCGGTTGACACCTTCTCCGGCCCATGAGGAAGGGGGAGTGAAAGAAGAAATAAAAAAAAAACAGGTGGCCGAGTGGAGAGCTCCGTAATAATTTCAAGCACGTGGGGATCTTTAACGTGCACTGACATTGCACCGTGACTGGAATGTGACGGTCGCGCAAAGGTGTGGAACAGTGGATCGGCTTCTTGGTGCACAACGTTGTTCGTTTGGTTTGGGGCAACCCCGTAGCAGAGAGGGTTAGTTGTTAAAAAAAAAAATCTTCACTACAGAATTTGCGAAAAATATGCAGGTCAGCGGATTTGCTTCTTCTGGGTTTTGTAATGTGGCTCGCAAAGTGCACCGCCAGTTCTCTAAATAGCTGGAGAAGTTATTTTCTTCAAAATAACTACAGAACCGTGTCACAAATACGACAAAGCATTGCAAAGGTTATAGGTTCAATTCTTACTGCTGGATACAGTTTTTTTTTTTTCAAGCTGTGGTCATAGATTTTTCAGTGGTTTTGTAGTATTTTGCAGTGGTACTGAAGTTTTTCTGCAATCTGTAGTTGTGTAGTACTTTTCTGTAGTAACTACACAAAATTCTGTTGTTACTACAAAAATTTCTTTTCTTTCTACAAGTTATTTGTTTGAAACATTACAGAGAATCTGTTGTGACGACAGAAATTTCTCTGTCAAGCTTTTCGACTTGGCCCGCAGTGCTTAGGTGTGCGCAGCACGAGTGCTTCAAGAGCCCCTTTGTGCTGACCTGCTACAAACCACGTGACATTCTTAGTTATGACAAAACTTGTTATAGACGATGTCATGATAGGATTGTTGGAGACATTACTGGTCCCAGGTCTGTTGTCGCAATTGCTAACGGGGCTGAGTATAGCGTGCATGACTGATGGTTAGTCGTATACATAGAAAACGGCACGCAAAAAGCAACAGTGTGAGATTTTAGCCTTCCTTCCGGGCAAAACCTTGACAGCTATAAGGGCGGTACTGCCATCCTTCGGGAGTGACTGTCCAGAAAGTGGTCACCTGAGACGTGGTTGAGGCATTTTAGCTCTCGGAATTCTAGAAGCTATTTATATTCTTTATTTGTTCGCATATTACCCCCCCCCCCCCCCCCCTGCTCCCAGTGACGGAGAGAGAGGCAGGGGAGAGGAGTGCATAAAGTACAGTGGATTACAGGGATATCACTCTAACAGGCTTGTAAGGTCTCCTTCTGAGGGTCGCACTATGGTGGCTCATTTTTCTATGTATAGAAATAAGGCTCTCTTCGGCGACCTTCTCGCTTTGTAGTGGATCAACATGGGTGCCACCCACCGATACGCTTGCACCCCGCGCCGTTTATTCAGCGTGAAAAGTTCCGTGTACAGTGTGTCCCACACACCAAACGCTTCGTACTTGTCACGGGGCTAGCAGCCATCTGTTCGAAGGCTGAATGCACGTGGGCCCCCAGAAACCCAGAGCCGAACCGAAGACTGCCTTCCGACCTGGTAGCCGATCATTTCGACGATTCTCACGCGGTGGCCTGACACCTTTCCGTCCGTACATATTGACCATGCCGGGCACGCGTTGTACCCGTAACCTTTGCCCGCACCGACGACTGTGCACAACTAACAGGGGGCGCAAGCGGTGCTACACTTCCAAGGAGAACAGGTGGCGCCCCAAGCGCCGCCCAATGGCACGCACACGTGCCGACCGCACCTTGAGCCTTGAGGCTCTTGTATAGAATGAGCATGCGCCTAATTCAACGCCGTGCCGACGCTGGGCCATAATCGAACTGAGCGGCGCGTGGCGTCTTCGAGGAGCTTCGGCAGATCGCTTCGTCTCGGCGCGTCCCGTGAAACACGGTCACCCGGGCGTAATTGTTCTCTCCGCGCGTGCGTTGCTCGCCACTCGTGCGTATGTGTGAGTGTGCGTGAGTGCATTCTTCTTCGAAGGAGTAGCGATATGGGCGCGTTGTGTTCTCGATACGCCGGAGGAAGTGGCCGCCGCGTATCGGCTGAGCTTGGCCTCGTTAACGGGACTCAGAGGGAAGGCCCGACGCATCCGATGCATTCGCCCGGAGCGTATAATCTAGGGTATGGTCACCCGTGCGGCTTGGAAGTGCGCTTGCATGCACGCGCTAATAACCTTCCTCGGTATGCTTGGTTCAGAACTAGAAACTTTACAGCGCAGCAATCCCCGCTGCTGAGTACTGCTTCCGCACACATAGCAGAAAAATCCCTATAGTCAGGACAAACTACGGTAGGCAACACGTACAGTTCCAAATACCGTCTGTGCTAAATCGCACTGAAAAACTACTTGACTTCAGCAAGGCAATTCCCAAAAAGTTTCTTAAGAATGTAATATTGCAAGAGAATATTGAATTCGTTTTATTTATTTTTCTTGTTTTTTTTTGCTAGCATTCATGGCCTTTCACTGTTGCTTGTTTTATCCCTTTTGTCCCCTAAAAAGGGAATCAATTGTATGTTTCTGATGCCTGTCTGCTGACTGCATACGGAGCAGAGGCCTTTGTCGGGCTTCTTGCCTTTTGCCTTTGCTCCGGTTTCTGTAAATCAGAATTAAACAAATAAACTGAAACTGAAACTAGCGCGTGCCTCCCAGAATCCTACGCCGCCAACATTCGAAACAGAGTGTTTTTTTTTGTTTCAGCGACAGTGACGTGAGACTGCCTTTTGCAGGATAACCATCCATCCAGCTTTCTACAGGATAAAACATATTAGTTATGTCGAACAAAACAACAGCAAGAACTCATAGTGAGAGTGCACAGCCTGCGTGCATGGTGGGGTCACGGATCGCAGGGAAGAGCTGCGTGCAGTCACGTGAAGAGTGTGTTTGAAGAAGGACATGGATGATCCCAAACCATCGACTACTTGGTGCGAGGGCGAAGAAGATCTTGGAGATAAGTCCATGAGATCAGATATACTCGGATACTTCCGAGAACGCCGGGCAGCCGAAACCTCCCTTTAATCTTATGGATATCAATTCTAGTAAACCAAACAGCTAACGCTCATTACTTCGTATTCCAGACGGTAGCGGCCTTTTTTTTTTGTTTGCCCACATCGAAAATCCACTGTTTTTTTTTTGTAAACAACGGCTGTCAGCGTAAAATTACCCGGGACCACATTTTTGCCAAAGATCTCAGGTGCGCCACAGACGACACTCACATGTTGACTGGTGATCCTGGAGGAGGAGAAAAAACCTGTACACGAGAGCATCTTTGGCAGGTAAACCTGACAAGAGCGGCGGCAAAAGCGATTGCGCTTCTGGAATGGGGGAATGGAAACGAGCCCTGGACTACTGCAGCTCTATGCTTTCGTGTTACTGCTGTCCTTGAGCACTCTTCTCCTAGGTCTACCTGTTACGCTTACCCGAAAGTATTCCTCCTCAGTTTTGTTAATTCCCCTACCTCTATTACCCTGAATTTGGGTTTCTTATAATTGCTACCCTTGAGCACATTTACTCGTATGTTTCCCTATTAATCCTGGCCTGGAGTACTCCAGTCCACTCCTGTTGCTGTCGTCCTGCTGTACGCCCGGGCAGCCAGCGGAGTGCGGCTTCCCTAAGCCGCGCTACCTCGCATACAATCAAACACGTATTCTCTTCGACGGTACATCATCCGTTCTAGGCTCGCATCGGGAAGCGAAGATCGCATGATATGTCGGCCTCAGTAAGGCAAACTCTCTATCCGACTTATAAAACGGCTGAGAGTAACCGTTCAGAGTCGACCTTGCAGGCTGTGTGTACACAATGGGTCATGTTCGGCTACGCAGCGAAGTGCATTGGACCGTCGTGGTGCTGTACGCGCCTTTTATCGCGAGGTGGAGCTCGGAAAGTGGGTCTCAGCGTGACGGAAAGAATCAGAGCTCGCACTGAAGGAAAAACAATTAAGACAAGGCATGGTTCACAGAAAATGCATGCTGGGGCGAAGCTGAACAACCACGAGTCCGGACTGCTTCGTCATATCCAGCGCATTGCTTAGCAGTGAGGGAGTGAGTCAATCACTCGTTATATTTATCTATTTACAACCACCCACACCCGGGTGCACTCTAAGAAGAAAGGGACTAACAAGGGGCGAGAGGTTAGTCTTTTTCGGGACTAACTGCAAAAGGACTAACTGTTAGTCCCCTATGAAAGGGGTGAAACAGTTAGTCCATGGGAGCAGCCGTTTAACGAAAAAATGTAAATGAAGCGTGATTTCCGTCGTAATTTAGAGCGGGATAGTTTGCGACAGCGCCTATTACTTAATACAACGCAGAACCCAGCCAATGTGTCGTGCTAGGTGAGACCAATCAACGGTGCTTTCGGGGGTGTATCATTACTATTGTGATGACCCCCATAATGCGCAGGTCCACACGGGACGGAGAGGCAAAGAGACACCGTATGGCTCAGTTTAAACAAACAGGTATATTCAATAATTACACATGATTAAGATTATACATCAGAGGCTAGGGCGTCCGAGCTTACGTGCCGACGACTTCATGGGGGCGATGGAGTGGCTCCGGAGTTGGGCTCGAGCGGTTGCTGGCAGAAGCTGCACGCCGTCGGGCTTCGGCGCTGAAGGCCCTCTTCGCGAACGATGTCGTCCTGAGCGTGCTTGCAGTAGAATTTCAATAGTCGTCCGTTTCTTCGAGGATGGTTCACAAACCCTTCCTCTAGTGTCGTTCGGCTTGGAAGATGAACAGGAGGCGAGCTTGTAGATGATGACAGCAGAGCATAATTTTACAACATACATATACAGAGAGTTAAACTGGAAAAAAGCAGAACTGAATTTACAAAAGAACAAACTTTGCACTACTTTACTCATCGACCGGGCAGGTTAGTGCCTAAGTAGCATCACATTACATGCTAAGCATGGAGCCCCAGCTCAGACTGGACTGCATCCGTTTGCATGTGCTTTTAAGCACTTGATTAACAAAGGACTAAGGGCGGTCATTTCCAGTGGCCCGCCCAAAGCATCAATTCTCCAATCCAAAATAACATGCGAGATGGGGACCACCCCTTGGGTTGGGCTTAGCCTCGAACCCAGAGTCTGTTAACAATACAAACTAAATAAACAACAAAAACGCCACCACTCTCTCTCAAGTGAGAGTATACACAGGCTCTCTCTTCGGAGCTAATTCACTAGCGCCTGTCTTTCCACATTCTTGGCGAGTACTGCCTGTCCGCCATGACAGGTGTCCGTCACGGCCCTTCTGGGAATGCGCTTTTGTTCACGAGGCACGGCGGGAAGCTGTGGGTGCCTTCCCGGCGATAGCCCACGTCGAAAGGGGAAGGAGGGAAAGAATGTCTTCGCGGTAGCGCATAGCGTCGGCTGTGGTACGGCGCGCTCTGGCCCGCTGACAGCTCCCTTGTCCTGGAATGTGCCCGGAAATTGGGGAGGATAAAGCCTGTTTCCCCGCGGCGGCGGCGGCGGGT
>JARKHS020026600.1:87500-122203 GCA_030143305.2 Amblyomma americanum | reverse complement strand
GAGAGAAAGCTTACTTATAGACCGACTTTATTAGCTTCACTCACGCTGATGTGTCCAACTACCTTCCGACACGCATGCCTGAACGTGCTGAACCGCCCCCCCCCAAAAAAAAACTTATATATGTCCTAGGAAAATACCATTCGAGAAGATAATATTGGTTTAGAACACTTCGGGCGTTAAAACACGTACTACGCATTTAACAGGCACGTTTGCTTCTCTCCTCCATTGAAATGCAGCCAGTGAAGCCATGAATTCAAGCCTCTAAATCATGCTCAATTAAAAAAGAATAAATGACATTGCTACAGTTTCGAGGACGTTTTATTGTTTATGTCGGAGGCCGTAAAAGATGAGTGATTAAAAATCTAGAGGTAACGCAAAATTTATTGTGCGTGCATGCCATCCTTTTCAATTGGTTCCCAGAACTTCGAAGCAATTCACAGAAAATATCAGTGTTCAAAAAGGCGAGTGAGCTGACGAAATTTGTCTTGAATTGTTTTCGTGTTTACCGAGTCATTTGTTAGTCGTTATTCCGATATGAGCGCCTTGCTTACTACTTCATCACCTGTGTAGCTGGGGACTAATTGCACACGGTCAGCAGTTCGCCGCTGGAACTGTTCGGGAAAGGGCACGGTCCCAGGCCGGTCTTCACGTCGGGCATCGCGTGCCGAACCTGGGATCTGTGAAGTGATAATGCAGCAGGCCCGAACCGGACCCCGGCCTGAAGCCGCGGGCCTGGATCGGGCTCGGGCTTCGAGACTCGGGCCTCAGAATGCGGCCCATGCAGCCTTACTACAGTGACTGGACATTATGCATGCTGAGTCGCATAGGCGGCATGCGATGCAAAAATGAGCGTGACGTTACCCTTTGTGCAGCAGCGGTATGTGTGTTCCGACTGCTTCAAGTGACGGAAAATGAAAAACGATGCACTCACGCATCATATTTTTGCGTCGGGAATACTGTCGAACTAACAAAGAAGCAATTCAGTATAATTTTATTTTCGTAAGTTAGAGGCTTCCTTGTTCTCTGTTTTTCAACCGCGGGTCTACAGTTCGACGAGTCGAAAACTTTTTGGAAGTATTGTAGAGCTCTTGAGTCTTTGCCATCATTCCACTGCCTCATAATAATTATTGAAGCAATTTTCCGTTCTAATACAAGTTGTCTAATACATCCATGAGATAAAGTAAGCGTATAGACCACATTTTAAGTATTTTTTCGAAGCCATTGGTACAAGTGTGTACAGTTTTTCCACAAAAACAGTTCTCAAGGCGGCTTGGAAGTGTTGTCCTTCAATTTCTACAGTAAATATTAGAGCAGTTTTGATACTTGCATGCATGTGAGGCATGCGCCCAACTTTGGCCTTATAAAGGGTTGACTGAAACGCATACGTTTTATTAAAAGTGGAGTTCAAAGCACTAAGGTAGTTTTAGAAATACTATCAACAAAATAATACTGGTGATTGCTATCGCTGATGCCAGCAGCCTCTTATGTCGGCAGAACGACAGCGGATCGCAGCGCCACAGCAAGCATAGTGGCGGGATCGGTTGTGTGATTTATTTTCGGAATGTTTTAAAAAGATTTTCAACCGAGGCTGAACAATTTACTCCACTTCACTTTATTGAAAGAGTGCAAAGTAGACTGCTTTAAGTGCATATGAACAAATAACAACTGCAGTTATTTACAACTGCGGTTATTGTCTCCAGGCGTATGATCTTAGCGGCAACGTTAAATGATAACAGGGCGCTACCTTTTACTCCTACCTGAGATGTCAATTTGAGATATATTTTCCCGCCGAAATCGCGAGTTCTGCCCTTGTATTTCCAGCATGGAGCAACTTCTACCGGAATACGCGAAATTTTTTATTCGTCTCTGACCAACATGATCGTGGACCAACTAATCCAGCTTACACGCTTCCGATATGGCTTTAAAAATTCTCGAATGAGTAAAACTTGCAGGCAGAGCATGCAACGCCGTTTTGTGTCAGCATTTCAGACGATGACGAAATCACCGAATAGAGCCTCAACGGCGTTGGGGCTTCTCCGCAGGGCACTGCGCCAGGAAAGAGCCACAGTGATGACGTCATGTACGGCAGCGCTACGTTTCAAACAAGAAACAGTTAACTGCTGGAAATAGAAAAAACAAACTTCACCGGAGGAAACACCCCACGGAGCGTTGTTTGGGAGCATCGGATGATGCACGGCTAGATGTGAGCGAACGATGCGGAAATTTGAAATCTAGGCATTAATGGCGTCATCTTGAGCTTCTCCGCCCTTCTACGTTCCCTACGCAGTTAAGAGCAGCGACATTGTCATTGTTTTAACCGGCGATTCAGTCGCCATTTTTACTCTAACGCAATAATACTTAGCATGCTTTGCGTAGAAGCCTCACACATTCTAATCCTTGAACCTCGTAAAATTAAAAAAAAGAACCATTCTAGCATCCCGTTAACGACAGCTCCCATTAGTTATGACATTTGTATTGTATGGAACATTAATTAAAATGTAAATTGAGAAAAAAGGAGGGTTTTCGCGTAGCATATATCTTTTCCTCGTTTTTCTTGGTTTTATTTGGAAATGTTACGCCAGTTTTAGAAAACATTTCTGTTTGTGTGCCTGCGTGCGCTGCAGAATATAGCGCCAGTAATAAAGTCCCGGCCTGATTTCGGAATGAAGGCATGCCAAACTGGAGCCTATCGTGTCGTTGATAGGCGTCCATATGTAGAGAGAAAATTAAGTTTTACGCTATTTGACAATAATTATTTACATTTTTCGTTCTAGGAGAGCAACAGTACAAAATAGTTCTGTGCTTTATTTTGTATTTCCCAGTAAATGACGTCACAAAAATACATCCTTCAATAAACACTTAAATTAAACGATAAAGAAACGGTTTATAAATAATGGGTATAATGGAGGCATGGATGTATTGCCTTCGGAAGCACCCATGAAGATTGTGTGTCGAATATTTCGCATTTACGAAGCAAAAAGTTTACCCTGAAGTAATATATAAAAAATTCTACCTCCTTCGTGCTGAGTATGTCAATATGTAGTGATTCCGCAGTAACTAAGCAGCCATTGCATGCGGCTAATTGAAATTACCGCGCTTAACAGGATCGGTCCAGCACTGCACAAAACATGAGTAGCAACTTCTTGCTGCTCAAGCGAGGTTCGCACGGAACCGTTGTGCGGACGATTCGTTGTCTTCGGCGTGACAAAATTTGCCAATCTTCGCCAAACCAGAGTACGTGACCGCTGAACAGTGTCACGCAGCTGGGTGAAATCAGCCCGCTGCACCTCGGCAGACTTGCAAAGGTCATTGGGGTTCCCCTCATCTCCGAAGTTCTTACTGCAGCATGCGCGTGGTCCACGGCAAGCGCGCTGTGCGCAATATAGTTTTCATTTTCGTGGCGTGGCCGTTTTGTGGGACCATTTGACAGTGAGTTTGGTGCGTTTGACTGTAACAACATTCCACAAGTTTTAAAAGGACAATATGAATGGCAGCGATGGAAAACGAAAGAGAAAGACGAAGTCCACTTACCCAAAGACGGTCATGATCAGTATGTACTGATAGTCTTTCGGTCTTTCCTGCGGTCTTTCCCCATAACACAGTTCTATCCCTCCAACCCGCAGTGCACGATGCCTCCACAGGACTCCGCGAAGAACTAGGGTTTCGGAATAGTCAGGACATGCTCAATTTTCAAAAAGTAGAAAAGAGTAAAGGCGCGCTCACACTAGCGGGAAGCTTCCCGCAGCGACGCAGCGTCAACGTCGACGCTGCCTCGCAGCTCCTCAGGATGACGCTCACACTGCGCGCTTTTTCTCGCTACGGTTGTCTTGGAATGTGGAGAGAGGAGGCGCTGAGGGAGGACCCGAACGAGCAGAAAGAGAAGGGGATAGTCACGTGACACCAGAGAAGACTGGAAAGCGCACACTTTTCTCGCGTCGTCGTCGTCGGCAAAGCAGCCGCCGAGTGCCCGGCCGGCCGGCCGAACGCGCGCAGCCTCCGCCTCCGCCGACGGGGTCACTGAACTGGGACCGACGTCACGGTTCACGGTCGGCGCCCATTGGCTGTTCACGTCAGCGGCACGGGAAAAATAGGTACCAAACCCATCGCTCCGCGGGACGGCAGATCAGGCTGTCCGCGGAAGAAAACCGGCTTGCGCGGGAAGCGGCACGCGGAAAACGTCCTGCGTTGCGCGTTTTCCCGCTAATGTGAGCGCGCCTTAAGAGATGACCAGTGGATTGGTGGAGCGCGTGAAGAGAGGAGTTTATAAATGTGAAGGAAATTGGCAGTTAATCCAAGAGATTGAGCACGCTAGGAATTTATGGCTCAGTTACGTTTGCCACCATCCGATACGAAGAGGAGGCTAAGAGGAGGAGGAGGAAAAACTTTATTTTAAGGAAAAAATTTGCTTTGGTTTAGCTCTGGTTGAACCTGGGAGGAAGCGAGAGCTACAGGCCATGACTACGCTTAGGCTTCGCGGTGGTTAGCGATGTAATATTACTGACGATTTACTTGGCTAGTCTCTGTCTATGCTTGGAGAAAGACACATGGTTAAGCAATGGTTGAAACTTTATTTATCCAAATGTTTAACTTCGCGGTGGCGAAGGCAGCAAGACAAATAGAACAAGACAGTGCAGCAAGATTCGTGATCTACGCGGACGAAGTATCAGGACAATGATTTTGAGTCAGTCGATCACATGCATACAAGCCGAGCTGCAGGCAGCGGTGCATAGCCTGGAGACCTCACTAACAGAGCAGGGCCTTGAACTGGCACCTGATAAGACTGATTTTCTCAGCATTGATGACAGGGCTCGTACTAACGAGTGCCAACAGTTGCATCTTCTAATTGGCAGCCTAGGTGGTCGCCTCTCATAACGGATCACTCAAGCTTCTCGATGTGCCCGTCAGCAGCTGTAACAGTCCTCGTACTGGGATCAAACGCCTCAAGAGCACCTGGAACAGTACCCTACATCTAATCGCTCGTATGTCAAGCAAGTGCGGTGGTGCAAGGCAGGAGGCTTGTCAGACGCTGGCTAGCGCGGGAGCACTTGGCAAGATTCTCTACAGCATCCCTTCGTACGTACTGACCACGAAAATCCACGAAGACCTATCTCGTCTGCACAGGGCCACGTTATGCACCTTAACAGGTCTACCACGACATACGCGCATCACGGCTCTAGAGGAAGCGGTGGCCCTTCCTCCGATATACAAAATCATTGAGGAAGCCGCAACTCGGCACGAAACACGCAGAACTTGCACGAAAGAGGGACGTGCTTTGGAACGCTGGGCCGCCAACTCTCAGCAGCGGTTGATTATGAAGGCCAGCCGGCTCCGCCCTGGCTTCGTCCACACCTCGACCGCTACAGACGTGCGGCTCCTCCCAGAGCACATAAGGCGGGACGGCTCCACCTAGCTCGACACACGGCCGCTGATAGAGAACAAAATGAGGAGGACATTCTTAGATGCATCCCTGAAAGACGGCGCCATATCAATCGCATGGCGGAGCCGTGAGAATATCAATTTCAACGGCTGCCGTAGTATTCGTGCACCCGATGGGTTCATAAAGGAAGGGGAGCTGCTCGCTATATATGGCGCTCTACTGCAGGTGGAAAACGTTCTGGTTGGCAATCAATTGCTACAAACTTACATCGCGCAAAATTCGAATACTCTCTGATTCACAAGAAGAGATACGCGAGCTCCACAAACCATTCTCGGCCCACCCAATTCCTCAGCAGATTACTACTATAATCAGAACCCTCTTAACACTCAACGGGCGCATACGCTTCGCGTGGATCCCTGGACACACGGGCGATGACGACGGAACCGGTGCGCTCACAACGCGGCTCGGGAGAGTGTCTCGTTCCTTCCTCCGCTGGGATACCGCGCAGATACCAACGACCCTGCTGATATGTCCAACAACTTGGCTGTTCTAAGGTGCAGACTAGAGCGTGCCAAACAGAGTAGCCGTGCACGACTTCAGGCCGTTACACCACCGGGTTACCTTGATACCTCACCTGCTCTGACACGGCATGAGCAGATCTTCATTAATAAGATAATCGCTGATGCCACCTGCACGCCAAACATCATCCGTAAATGGCTTACCGGCCCTCGCTGGCATCCATGGGGCAATATTGACGTTATGGAGTGTCCGTACTGTGGCTGTAGGTGTCGTGCTGACCTGTACCACCTAGTTTGGAATTGTTCAGAGTTCTGCAAGGGACGCGACGCCCTCGTCGCCAAGCATGGTTTTCCCACCGATGGCGAGGAATTTCGTGCATTGAACTGAGCCGGAGCGAATGGCATATGGGGAAATATTGGCAAATTTGCTAAGTGGCCTCTACAAAGGAGTGTATAGCGTGGCTAGACCACTCATGCCGTCCCTTCTTGTATCAGTAGACCCCTACTTTTGCCTTCCTCAACAACCCTATTCCCCAACAAACGGCATTGAGCCTCCCTTTCTAAATAAACATCTCATTCATTCATTCATTCATTCATTCATTCATTCATTCATCCCAGTAAAACGCTGAATGGGTGATTAGCTACGGACAGGGGATAATTGAGGGTCCTTACCCACGATGTCTCCCCACCCCCGTCTAAAGACGCCAGTTCGTATGCCATTATATGTTTGGTCGCCCTCTCCTGTGGGCTCGGAGCGACGACGCCGGTAGACGAGGAGATGACGCGACGACGAACAAACGCTGCGGCTCGCCTCTCGCTACGCCGAACCGTTGCGAACACACAGCGACAGCCCGCCTCCCTCTACTACGCATGCGCACAAGTGATGAGGCGAGCGGCGTCTGCTCCACGACGGGCGCAATGGCGGAGTGACGTCATGCCAGATGGCGCTCCAAGCGCCACGCCTGCCAGCTGCGGCGGTTGCTAGGCAACGGCTCAAGGTCGGTACGACCACGGCCGAGGTGCATCCACGGCTAAAGTGAAACCATGCTGAAAAGGCGAAGCGGCTGGCGTAGTGTAGCTCTCGCTACAAAAGCAAAACGTCCTGAAGGGTGGGCTCCTATCTGTACAAGAGTCCACGGGCCTGGGCTTCACGGAGACCCTCTGTCGAAAAGCCGTGTTTGGCCAGCTGGATGTGCAGCTCCCAGAGCAGCCTTCCATGAGCAGGGGAATGGGTTGGGTATAGAGGGAAATGCCATGGGTGGGGAGGATTAAGGAAGCATAAGGTAAAATGTAGCAGTTTGCTTGCAGTTGACGCCAGACCGCACTGTGTTTTGAATCCAGTGTACGGTGAAATGGCGGGAGGGTGAAGCGGTTGTTTTTGTAATGAGTGCTGATCTGATGGTATGTCAGTAGAGCCCGTGAGGTTTCGTGCATTGGTTTTGTTGTCCAATCATCCGGGGCCCGGAGGACGGTGCTAGAGCGAGCGAATGAGTGAGGATTATCTGTCTGGTCGTACGTCATGCGGAGAAGCCAACCGAAACAGGTATTATCACTGTTGCGCGTGCAAATTTACTGCGGCTCGTATCGTCTACAGCGCCAAGAAAACAGGGCTAAATACTCGGAATAACCTCTCCCTATTATTTCTGCTATTCCTCCCATATCCTATTTCTTTGCATCGATGGCAATGCGGGACAGGGAATGGACGGCTGCGCTTTGTCAAGGCTGGTATATTTGGATGATGCAGTCATGTTCGGTCACATCACAGGGGCTCGGTGCGCGTGTGTGTAAGGCCGCATAAGAGAATTATGTGCAGAAGAAAAGAGGCCAAAAAATTTTTTCCTCATCATCTGGGTACTGAAGCTTATGGAGGATGCAGTGAAAACAGGCCTGCGCAACGATTTCGTCGCGAGCAACCAATATGGGTGGCCTTGGATTAAACAACCGCTTTGGACTCAAAACAATGCTACGCTGGCGAGAACACGATATTGTCTGACTATACGGCAGTTATGTCCTCCTCGTTCTGTATGGCGGTAGGAAACCCACTTTACATTCGACAGTTTGAGCCAGTATTACCTACCGATAGAACAAAGGGTGCCGACCAGTCTACAACGAAGTATTGGGTCCCTTCAATTTCATGATAATGAGGTTCAACTATACGTATTGTTTCATCTAAGATATTCTGCAAATTTTAAAGTAGACTTTATGAGTGAGAAGAGCATTTTTTCGGCATATCACTGCGAGCTGTGTAGTGGACCAGAATATAGCTGGGATGTATGCTAACTAGTAGGCTGGATTACGAATACTGAGTAGTCAACTTTAAAAAATTGCTGTTGGTGTCCTTATTTACTGAGGGGCGTGTTTCGCACCCTAAGTAATATCCATACCGGTTTTTAGAATTTCGGAAACGCAGTCACCCTCGGCAATGTGTGCAAACAAATTTTACATACATCGTGCCAAAATGCATGCGCGTTCGAGAATCTTGCATTCAAAGCATCCCTTCAAGTGCACTTAAGTTGTAGACATAGCCAAAATGCGCTCGTATAATAATGAAAAAAAAATTAAGGGGACACTTAACCTTCGCCTTTAAGGATATGAAGCGATGGCTTTTGTGGCTTCCTTCAGCTGTTTCTCTTTGCATACAGTCACTGTTCTTCGTTCAACTTGACAGATTTGTCGCGATAATCACAACACAGTTTCCGCATTTTTGTCTTTCAACTTTTATACACTCCAGTTTCCGCACACAGTGTCGTTTCTGATACACACATACTGATTAGTACTCACTGCACTGCACACACAATCACTGGCCGCAAAAGAACTTCCACGCTGACGCAGGTTCCGCACCGAGAATACTTTATACTGCTTGCGCTCCATCTGATGGGTCACCGGCGCTGATCAGATAGCGGCACTATTCCGGTGTCCTCCACAAGCCGGCGCGCCTACGCCACCTTAAATCAAACAGGATACAGCGTGTGTTTTTCGACGAAATGCCGACAGCGCCTTTTTCGCTGAACGGGAGCCTTAAGGCCATCGCTTTAAGGAAATAGCGGGGTAATCCGTGCTACGCCTAGACAACCCCAGTGCAAGAAGGAATGCGTGCTCGTCCGTGTATCCGCTTCCGAAGCGTTCTTGCTCTCGCTTTTTTTCGTGCTGTATGTCGGTCTTCTTCTATGGTAAGGGTCTCGCTGATCAATTCCGAAGGCGATCGCTTCCTCGGCGACTTGCAGCAGTAGTTGTATAAGGTTCCGCCCATGCCAACGCCATTTTCTTAGGTCACAGGAACACAGATACTGGGCAAAATTTCTAGAGGCGAGTCCGAATGGTCGTTTCATCTTGAGTGTTCGGTGACAGAGATATTCGCGCCGAGACATTTGTGAACATACCTTAACAAACTAATATCCCCAATCGCAGGAAAAACAGCGACCCATATCCATCATTCCAGTCACTTCATCGAACTGGTGTCCCAAGTCACCCTTGAGGCCGACGAATCCCTTGTCTCCTTCGACGTGGTGTTCTTTTCACAAACATCTCCGTGAAGCTTGCGGTGACCGCTACCCGTGACGCCCTACAACGCTACGACACACTCAGCGCACGAACCCCGCTGAGTGCAAATGATGTGTGCCGCCTCCTGGAGTCGTGCCTATCAAACACATACTTCTCGTCAAACGGGGAATTTTACCGACAAGTGAAAGGAACACCAATGGGAGCATCCATCTCCGTCGTCATGGCCAATTTAACAATGAAACACGTCGAACAGCGAGCCATTAACTCATTCCACCCGCAACCAAAGATTTACCCCAGGTATGTCGACGACTGCTTCGCCGTCACCAAAAAATCTGAGACTCAAAATTTCCTTCGTCATTTAAACTCCGTAGAACCTGACATTCAGTTCACGCTAGAGGTGGAACAAGAAAACTCCCTGCCGTTTTTGGACGTCCTCGTGTCCAGAAACGACAATATCCTTCAATTCTCCTTATACCGCAAACCAACCCACTCAGGCCGGTATCTCCACTTCTCTTCGAACCACCCGACAGTCCATAAAGCATCAGTGGTGAAAACGCTGTTCAGAAGAATTGATACACACTGCAGCACAGAACTTGACAGAAAAAAAGAACAACGCACGATATTCAAAGAACTCATCATGAACGGCTACCCAAAAGCCTTTATTCAAAAAACCATTCGACGTCAAAAACACAACATTCGTGAAGAAATCAACGCACAAAGACCAACGCCACCACCAAAATACGTCACTTTACCTTATGTCGGAAGTGTCAGCGAAACCATCGCCCGAATCCTAAAAAAATCGGGTCTCCAGGTTGCGCACAAGCCCACAAACACTGTTGCGCTTTGCCTACCTGTTCCCAAAGACCGGCTGCCGAGAGAAAGAGCCCAAGGCATTGTCTACCAAATTCCATGCGCCGACTGCGACGCAAGCTACATCGGCGAAACCAAAAAAAATTTCAAAGAAAGAATTCGCCAACATAAGAACGACGTCCGCAAATTTGCAAGAGAGCGCAATCCAGTAGCCGAACATTCCGAGGACTCCGACCATAGAATCAACTTTGAAGAGACCCGCATCCTCGGAACCGAAACAAATTACCACAAGAGGCTCCTTCTGGAATCCTGGCATATCAAAACCACCCCGAACAATATCAACTGCACAAAAGGAAACCTGCCCCCAGTATATGCCCAGGGACTTCGCTCTTCAACGCAACGAAAAAAAGTCGCCATTCAGCACCTCCCTGCAGTGCGCCAGCGTGACTAACAGCCTAAACCCCCTATCCCTCCTCCCACCTCCCCTCCTCCTCCCCCGCGCCTTGCGCGACACAGCTGTCGTTCTTTTCACCCCGCCCTCCCCTCCATACTAAAAGACGCTAGCTACTGCCCGCAGTCACCCGTGATGAAGGAGCCGAGTCGGCTTCGAAAAGTTGGGTTAAAGTTAACATTTTTGGTTGCAGATGTGCAGTTTATTATAAGGGTGAGGAATGGACAAGCGACTTCTGTCCCGGCTAATTGAAAGACCTCCGCTGAGGCCTTAACTCCGTACACCATCCGTTGTGAACGTAACTGAAGGAGGAATTGGAGCTAGCGTCTGTAGAAAAGGACAAGATCTAACCACAAGAAGGTTCTGAAAGGAGAAACCGTCTCTCGCTCTCTCACTCTCTACATATATCCCTTTTCACTTTCTGACCGCCGTGGCCATTGGAACCTCCGCGAATCCTTGTCATTGGCGTGTATTTCGCGAACTCCGTCAGTCGCCCGTTATGTCGGGCGCTGTCGCCTGCTTCGCGGTGCCGTTAACAGGAAGTCTGGCATCATGTTCCTTCATGTGTTCGTGATGCCGGTGCTGCGACAACTACGGTGGTGCTTCGTTGTGTGCTCGTGACCTTCGAAACTGCTAATAGTGCAGCGAGACGAGCATGGAAACGATGGCAAGTGCTACCAGCGCTCGCTTTCTCGGAAGCCACCGCACATATTGGCTCTCATTAGTCACTGCTGTTGACGAAGCAGCCATAAGGTTTGGTCCGCAAGAGTCGCCACATTGTGGGAACCGATTATGCAACTGCATGCTTAACTGATCTTTATTGGTGTCACGTATATAAGCATGCGAAGTGAAAGCTATTGCGAGATAATGGTTTGCTTTCACGTGTTTCTGCAATAGGCTGTGATTGTAAGGTACATCATTCGTGCATTAAATTGCATGCATTCACTGTGAACAGACGGATCCTTCTGTACTACGTGAAAATTATGCAGGAATGATCGCTTATGTATTGCGTGAATGATGCACGAAAGATGTAGTGAAAAGTCAGTTGCGCCGTTTGAGATATACCTGACGCCTCTGATGTGTCGACACACAATGTTTCTCTTGTACAGAATGTTGTAACGTAGACATGTAGTGCATATTGCGAAATATCTCTTAGTGAGTAACAGTAACGAGAAGGATATATGTCTCAATAAAGCCATGAAAAATGTTCCGGTTCTCCATACAATGGCCCAAGGCTGTGGTTACCATTGTTGACCAGCAGCGTAAGCAATTTCAACATGCCGCAAAAGCAAAAGAAAGGTTGTACGAAAACCAATGTAAAGCGCGGCGCGAGGCCGCGCGCAGTAGCGGACGACGATACATCCACCCACCTCCCGTAGCGGGCCCTATTTTGGACCAGTCCGCACGTGAAGCAGATGCCATGCGAACACCTCCTGCGACCGCGTGTTTGAATCGTCCATTGTCATGAATATAACGCTATGAACGTAACAGAAGGAGGAATTGGCGCTACCTTTAATTCGTGGCCGCTGCGAGGTATAGGAAGCTTCACCCTCTGGTTAAAGCATGCGAAACCTTGTATAACGACTTAAGACATGAAAGTTGCTCTATTGAGCGGAATATTCACACGAAGCTCAGCGCTTCGTAACATGTCGCGAATTTTCACAGAAAATGTCACCACACTGCAGTCCTGCATCTACTGATGCAGAACTGCAGTGTTGACTTGCCATCTTGGATGATGCTTCGGTTGCTGCGGTAAGGAGGATCAAGAGCAATAAAACGATCCTTCTCGGCGACGAGTACAAGAACAGACTCCATGGTTCCATAAACCTTTGACAGGGACTTCTTTCATGGAAAGGGCTCTGTACATGCATGTGCGTTACGTTGGTGCTCTCTGTTGAATGGCGTAGTGCCTCAAAGAGGGCTCGCAGACTTTAAAATGTTCCATTTTTAAAGCGTCATTGTGAACATCGCAGCTGGCGTCAAACTTGAATAGACACTAAAGTAAAACTAGATTCATATATTAGTCTCAAGATAAAATATCCGCACTTCACCGGCAGCATATATAGAGCATAGATAATCAAGAAAATTATTTCAAAGTGAAACACATACTGCGACGCCAAATTAGAATTTTGGCAGTATCTGCGCGTCACGTGTATTTATAGACAGCTACTATTACAACAGCAATGCAATACCTTCTCGAAATACTGTTCAAATTACCGGAATGCAGCGCAGTGACTGCTGCGAGATAAGAGGCTGTGAAGCGCCGCTCTCTTCTCTAGCGGAAATTTTATAAGCAGGACAACTAACCTATTTGCTTACCTTAAACGAATAGGCGATTAGTCTATTAATGAACGCTTGGAAGAGAAAAAACTTCATGGTATTGGACTGTCTGAGGCTAGGAAAAAGACTGTGGGGCTATCCAGCTGAAAGAGCTAGAGGTCTCAATTCGGAGCACGCGTACGCAAATGTCCTTCGGGAACTTACGAACACGCAAAGCATAAAAACTCTGCACTTGCCGCACATAAATAGGCAGCTCTCACTTGGTTTTTACAGCCCATTTGAATAACACAGCCATAATTAAAAGAGGCGAGTTGTTGATTGGTGAAGGTATATAAACAATTACCATAATGATATTCGTCATCTGCTGAGTAAACCTGAGTAGCTTTGCCGCTAGCATTCTGGTGCTAGAAGAGTGATTTAACTGGGGATGTCAACGATTTAGTTCGGCCCTTGTTTCAAAATATGCGTATTGTTTCCTCTTAGACTAATCTAAACTCATATCACACAAACAGGGGACCTATACACCAAACACAGTGATGCATTAGACCGACACTGGTTGGTATTAGAGTTTTTTTTTAAGGTTCTCTGCTGGCCAATCGACTGGCTTCACAAGAAACTTCCGAAGTGCGAAGAAAGTCCCAAGCACAAATGCTAAGGGACACTTGCGCTCTTCGTCTGCTCGTCCCTGTCAAGGGGTTGCATTTTTTAGCGAGAGCTACACTGGACTACCAGTCGAGCATTTCGCGGTGCATGGGAGAGGCCAGTTGCGCGCATGCGCCGTTACCATGACAACCGGAGAGGATCAAGGTGCGGTGTGTGCTTCGCCGTCGCCGCGCGCCCTCTCCACCGACGGAACCGAGCGTGACGTCACGCGGATGAGCAGTTGTGTGCATGCGCCGATACCATGGTAGCCAAAGAGACACCACAGCTGCGCTGCATTCTTCGTCGCCGCCTCGCCGTTGGGACCAGTATCCCCCTCCCCCCTTCATAGCAACAACCACCACCACCGCCGCAAGCCGCTCTATGATCCGAACCGCGCCTCGCATGCGCAGCATTGCATAAAAGGTGGAGAAGTACTGGGGCCTCTGTATCCCAACGTTTGACATACATGCAGAGAAGGAGAGTAAAGCGACTGCTAAACGGTGGTATAGACAAGAGAAGACTAACTCTTCCGATCCTGAGGTTGTCGCCAGACAATTAGGTTACCGAACAAATAGAGAATGAGCGTTAGAAGGCGAAGTGAGCTGCGGAGACACCCGAACAGCCATGCCAAACGGACATGTCAGGCTTCCGAGAGTAATAGGCGGCGCGTAGCCGCCGAGATGGAGCCTATGGAAGGCGTCAATCAACGGGAACCAACCGAAGAGGATGTGAAGGCCCTCCGTGTTTCTGATCACACCAGTCGTGTTCCCGAAAAACAAGCGCAACAGGAAACGTACAGGCCGGAACATAAGTAAACGGTGCACTCGATTTCGTTTTCATCGCAATATCGCCTTTCCTATAGGACATGAGGAAGCATAATTTGTTCATGAAAAGCGAACTATTGTCTAATATCAGCCTGCACACATCACAGTTGCCAGTCTCAATTAGGAAGCGAATGAAAAACGCTAGAAGGCAATAGCGTGCTCTGTTAACTTTTGGCTGCACCTGTACCGCTACGTATATCCTGGCAAAGCCGTTTTTTCCGCCAATGCCTTTTTTTTTTACTCGAGTGAACGAATGACCCCTTTCGTCAAGCTGTGAGGACATCATAAGTGTGAAATGCACCACTCTCGTACTCGATACCCAAATCCACGTTGTACGTAGCACTTGGTGTCTCTAAGGTGTCACTGCAGGTGCAAGCCGATTTCTTGTTTTTTTTGACTAAGATTTCCCATCTTCGCTCCGTGCCGTGCGGTGAACATTCACCGACAGGCGCATCGCCGCCACTGTGACGAGGATTTCATGACTTCGTGTTTCACCGCCCAAATGTCTCTCTATCCGCCTCGTGCGCTGGTATGGTGGCGCCACTGCTCCAGAACAAGTGGCGCCACCTCACGCGCGGCGCGCTCGGAAAGCGGCTGACCGCTGTCGTGTGAGGCAGCGGAAGGAGCCGTAAAATGCGTGCTTCCCGACAGCGTCAGCGCGTTACAACAGGGCTTCTTTCTGCCGTTTTTGTGTTTGCGTCGCATGCACATTCGCACACACCGTGTTTGTGTTTCAAAATAAACTAAAAGCAAAGCAATGCAAGCCACAGCCCGTTCTCCGCCAGGCGCGCTTTTTGCACCCCGGCACGTTGGGTGCGTCTCTTGTCGCGAGCACTTCTGCTGGCGGCGCTTCGTTTTAGGAGTTTACACCCAAACAGCCATTAGAAAGGTGTTGCAAAAAAAATATTTTTGCGGGGCGGGCAGACCACACTTTCTAGTAACACGGGTCAAATCTGAAGATCTGCCCTGAAAGCCGGGTGAGGCATATGTGCAACTGCAACATCACTCTGAAAGCGTCGTCGGTATCCACCAGCAGGTTCGGTCACCACCGCTGTTCTTTTGCTTTCTCGCTCGCTCGGTCCAAACGACTGCGGGGTCGCGCTCTAGCGCAGTCTCCGGAAAGAACAGCGTGCATGATCGGCTTAAATAAACATCACCAGCGCGTGATGATGTAGCTTTCAGACGACTGGAAATGTTGACGTCTTTTTAGAAACAACGGTTTGGTGCGCGGTCGCAGATTCTGCGGCCCTAAGCCTGTGTATGATGGGTGCGGTGAACCTTTCTGTGCAGCAATGTCCGCGGACACCTTCGAGATATGTGAAGGCTGAGTTTTGAGGCGAGTTTAATTCTTTTACTGCTCGTTTCATCACCGTCGGTTGGCTTCGATCACTGGGCACAAACATCGAGCTTGAAATTCCTCTTGCTCATCGCCAGGTATTGCGCGCATTGACGTGAAGGTTCAGCGCGTGAAATACTTGGGACGATGTAAGGCCGCCGCTCTTTTCCAGCTGGGTACCTTTGCAGGACGCCGGCATACGCAGAAGCGGCTCACCGGTACAAGCGAGAACCCCCGACTGCATACGAGGAACGAAAAGGGTCGCTCTATGCACCGACACCCCCCCCCCGTAGCGAAGTAAGCTATCATCGGAGAAACACCCGCAGCGTCCTGTCGTACCTCGTGAACAAAAGCGTATTTCCAGTAGGGCAGCGACAAGCACCTGTCATTACGGACAGGCCGTACTCACCCAAACCGCGGGAAAACAGGGACGATCCTTATCTGGTTTCCCGGAGCGGCAGACAAACCCCTTCATGCTTATTCGGCGTGTCCCGCCGTCGGTAGTGCGGCGGCTTCATGGCCCTTTCGCTCCCTCTTCCGTTGCTGACGGCGACGCGGACTGATGATGGGTGGCAGCGTGCCTGAGGAAAGTCGGATTAGCTCCGAAGGGAGAACATGTGGATACTATTACTTGAGAGAGAGAGAGAACTTGAGAGAGAGAGAGAGAGAGAGAAAGAGAGAGAGAGAGAGAGAGAGAGAGAGAAACTCAAAGAAGAAGAAGAGTAGGAGCAGCAGCGGCGGTGTCGGAGCTCACGAGCCTCGTATACATGAGCCCGATGTTGCGGGTCTAGTCGGGGCGCGCCAGATGTCGCGCTGGCCAGCCCGACCCCACCGCGTTTACAAGTGCCGATTTTCTGTTGGGCGGAGATCGACACTACCCCTACCGTCGGGGAAGCAAACCACGCGCGATGCAAGGGGAGGAGGAACGCCAAATGTTTCCTTTCCCGTCTTTCCAGTCGGTTGGTTCGCCCGTTCACGTGCGCGCTCTCCTCGAGGCCGGCAGCGGCTCGCTTTGATTTCCAATGGGTGTCTCCGCTGCTGTGTTGACCTTCATGCTATGTTTGAATCAGCTCTATTTCACGGCGATTTTAGTGCCATGGATGAATGTGCACAACATGGTGCTTGCCGTGGCGATGTACCGTCAAAACGTTCGCTTCCGCCGCTTCCGAAGACTCACGTCAGAATGGTCTCGTTCAAGATTGAGCGCCGACTGGTCAGATCACGAAGTCGCCGTCATGTTTGGTTAGTATTGCATATCCTTGTCCCTACGTAGCATATATGCCTGATAAAAATTAAGGGTTACGATACGGTGTCATGTGCCGCGCTGGAAAGCGCCAGGGAACACTGCTAAAGAGTGAACTGCAACACAAATTAATAGCTCGTGCGTTAATAGTATCGTCAGTTCCGCATCCTGATGAAGATGCCACTGGATAAACTGCAATCTCTCGCATTATTAGTGGGGAAAAATGTCTGCTCTCTTCATTCTTTTCTTCCCCATTATATGTCCGGATATGTATGTGGCAAATCACCATTTTCACTGAACATCTCGCAGGGCTTGACTGCATGGCACCGCAGGAGAAAAAGCGAAGGTTGTGGACCAAAAATAGGTCCACAGACTGCTGGGACCGGATTGTATGCGAAAACTTTGACGACAAGGACTGGCGAGAGAACTTCAGGATGTCGCGGTGGAGCTTTTGTGAGCTCGTCGCAATGCTGCGGCCGTACATGTCACCTGCGGAGTGCTTTGTGAGGACTCCAATTCCAGTCGACAAAAGGGTTGCAATAGCCCTCTACAAGCTCGCAAGCTGCTGCGAGTGCCGGCTGGTTGGAAACCAATTTGGCGTTCACAAAAGCACCGTGAAAAAGTTTGATTACTCCTAGTTAAACTTTCCTCTGCCCTCCTACCGATGGGAACGGCTTTTAGCAGTACGAAGAGTACTTCAGGTCTTCGTCCGGCGACACGTTGCCGGTTGGGGCAGCAATTCCAGCTTCTCAAAGCAAAACTTATTTATTAAAGACGGCACTGACATAAAAAGACAGGTGAGTAAAAGGCAGTTTAAAAAAAGGGCAGTTTAAAAAAAAGGCTGTTAAAAACGGCCGAGCTTGAGACTCGGCGCGCTCGTCCCAAGACGTTGCTCCCACGGGTTTTAACCCCTTCGATAATTGGGCGGAGCTTGAGTAACCTAGCTCTCGCCCAATTTTGGACCAATAGCAAAGCAAATGCATCGTATGTACTAGTGGGCGGAGCCCAGGGCCCGCCCCAGGCATGATCGCTCCTGGTAGCAGATGCGGGGGGGGGGGGGGCATTGTCCCCATGGGCTGTCGCGAGCCCAGTGGAATGCGCAGCTCGCTGCATGCGCATTCGATGCACCGGTTGCCACGCGTCGGGACAGAAAGGATTAGTGCCGCCTTTCACCCTAAGCGCGGGCGTCACGCCTCGACGTACATTCCTCGATTCCCCCTCGGGCATGACCGCTCCTGGTAACAGGTGCGGGGGGGGGGGGGTCCCATCGGCCTTGTGGGCTTCCACTTAACACCTCCCCACCAAGAATGTTGGAGGGACACTTGCTGTACAAACAACATACCGAAGCCCACAATAGCACAACAAAAAAATCCGGCCTTCAACAACATACAAAATGCGCGAAAGCAAAAGGGTCCGGGCCCCCACTGGCCGCTGTACCAGCACAAAAAAAATAGCCTTCTGCATCCTACTAACAATTGAAAGAAAAAACATGCTAGGGAAGATACCTTCAGGCATGCAGAAGCAAGCATAGTTTACACATTTCATTTGCAGGATGACAAGCACAAATGAAACCCTCTGGTAAAATCAGAAAAAGTATACATACAACAACACTGGAAGTAAATACCGAATGAAGAAAACACAACTCCAGTTCTCATGAAGTGGCATATACGCCGCAACGGAAAACAGTTCACACAGAACATAATTAGCACACTGGCATGAGACTGTCCGATCACTTTCAGAGTCACTCTTCACGTTCCCCCACTCTCACTCACTGCCCCATCGTGTGCTCGAGCCACAGGTCATTTTCACACTTATCGTAGCCTGGCAGTGGCAGAGTGGGTTAAGGCTAGATGCATTCATTAGGCGTTCGTCGCTAACCACCAGGATCGAATACGCGGCCCGGCCGCATAGAAGTGAAGATTACTTGATGCAGCGTGCACCATTCTGGCGTTTGCCCTGCTCTCCGGTCGCATTGCCCATCTTCTACCTCGGTGGAGTCGCCGACAGTCTGCGCATATGGGGCGCAAGCTTCCGTGAAAGGCTGTAAGTGCTCGTAGCCAGAAGGCTTCGTTGAATGATGAATCTTCCGCTGAACCAATTCATCACCAGCGACCTCTAGGCTTGCAATCCGCCTGTCGACTAGACCCGCCAGGAGATCGCAGCATGCGTCACCGTTCGCCCTTATAAGCGGCATTGTTACTTCGCTTTTCTCAGGGCACGGAAGGACCTCGCAGTCTTCGTGGCTCACATTCCACTCATATACAGGCCAGCCTTTCACGGCGGTGCACCAATCTGGGTTTTCTGGCTCCGAACAGCCCTGGCTACCCAGCTGCGATGCTGGCTTCTCCAACGCAGCTGTGTAGGTTGCGCATGCTGTTGGCACGCACACGCCAATTTCTCCCAACGCTGTCTGGCCTACCGGCGTTTCTACTGGCAACACTTCACACTGGGCAACCCGTCCGGCAAGGCAGTCCGTGCCGCTGCGTTCCTCAGCGCCATTAGACTCACTAACCACATGCCCGGCTATCTCGCAACACTCGATCTGCACAGTATGACCACTGTTAGAATTTTGCCTAGGCACGTCCGTATAACTCACCTCCACCCTGGGAATCAACGGCGGTTGGTATGGGTCAACACCCGTGTTTGAATGCACCATGTGTGGCTCCTCGACGCTAACGACAGCTCCGCTGTTTGCAGGAACCCGTGATTCCTCTTGTCTGTTCTCAATAGGAACGGACTGAACTACGCTGCTGCTATCCTCTTTATTCGCCTCATCGATCAGCATTTGATCAGCGTCCTTGGCGATGATACAGCAAGGCTGGGCGTGTGCCGGCTCCTGCAATACACGCGCCGCTCTCCGCGAGCGTTGCTCTTCTGCAATCCTTTTCTTCTCCTGCCGTAGCTTCTCTTCGGCTACCGCTAACTGGCGCTTCAGCTCTTGGATAATAGCGTCGCCTCGCTCCTTTTCCATGGCCCGCTCGGCCTCTGACATTTCTGCGCGCTCAGAGCCATACTCATACTCATAGCCACAGCCATACTCACTTTGCCAACTGAATGTAGCCATTGTGCCTTGCGTAGTTCTAACCCTACGGCTCAAGCACTCCCGAGGCAAGTAAAGTGAAAATGGGGAAACTCACTCAGTTGTCGGGCGGTCGGTCATGGCACTTGCTTCGTGGCAGCAGCAGGTCACGTCCTGAGGCGCAGAAGGGTGGCCGGAATCTGTAGCTCGCAGCAGGCCCTTCACGTCCTCCCGGCCTTCAAAGTCGCCAGCCGCCGGTGCCGCAGAAGTCGCCAGCCGCCGGCGCCGAAGAAGTCGCAGCGCTTCGCTCCGTCGGTCTCGCCTCACTGGCCCCTCAGCGCTGACGTGGGGCCTTGACTCCGAGGCCTCGCTTGGACTTTGGTCCCCGGGGCTTCTCCCCAAGATTTTGTGCTCCGTCAATCTTCCGGAAGGTACTGCCTCCAACCGCTCTGCAGGAAGCCGCTCAGACGATCCTGGTCACGGCACCAGTTAAACTTTCCTGCTCTCCTTCAGATGGGAACGGCTTTTAGCAGTACGAAGAGTACTTCAGGTCTTCGTCCGGCGACACGTTGCCGGTTGGGGCAGCAATTCCAGCTTCTCAAAGCAAAACTTATTTATTAAAGACGGCACTGACATAAAAAGACAGGTGAGTAAAAGGCAGTTTAAAAAAAGGGCAGTTTAAAAAAAAGGCTGTTAAAAACGGCCGAGCTTGAGACTCGGCGCGCTCGTCCCAAGACGTTGTTCCCACGGGTTTTAACCCCTTCGATAATTGGGCGGAGCTTGAGTAACCTAGCTCTCGCCCAATTTTGGACCAATAGCAAAGCAAATGCATCGTATGTACTAGTGGGCGGAGCCCAGGGCCCGCCCCAGGCATGATCGCTCCTGGTAGCAGGTGCGGGGGGGGGGGGGGGGGGCATTGTCCTCATGGGCTGTCGCGAGCCCAGTGGAATGCGCAGCTCGCTGCATGCGCATTCGATGCACCGGTTGCCACGCGTCGGGACAGAAAGGATTAGTGCCGCCTTTCACCCTAAGCGCGGGCGTCACGCCTCGACGTACATTCCTCGATTCCCCCTCGGGCATGACCGCTCCTGGTAACAGGTGCGGGGGGGGGGGGGGTCCCATCGGCCTTGTGGGCTTCCACTTAACACTCCTTCTGCCTAAATGCGTCAACACACCTCAAACAGAAGTACGTAAAGCTGCCGTCACCGCAAGAAGCGACGGAAATAGCCAAACGATTCGAAGAGAAATGCCACATGCCACAATTGTTTGGAGCTATTGATGGTACCCACATTCCTATTACTGCGCCGAAGGATGGTTATCGTGATTTCATTAACCGCAAGCAGTGGGCCTCGTACAACATGCAAGCAGTGGTGGACGACCGTGGACTGTAAGTGCACTTATGTCTTTCAGCTTACTCTATTATTTTGTCGTATTAAACATGTGTTCAGGAGCGTGTGATTAAAAGGCAAAAATATCAGTAATAGTTCTGAACAACGGGGTTGTGTAACTGTTCATGACTACTACAAATTCCTGTACACAATCTTTTACGTGAAAGGGGCATATTTCTTCTGTCTGCAATACATTTTCTTTTTAACTTTTGTACGTTTTCCGAAAAAGGTGTGCGGCATGAAAGGATAAATAAGCTTAGCATATATCTAATGCATGAAGTATGCTGCCTATTATTATTGCGTGAAATATGCGCAAGCACTTTTGCATTTCATAAAAAAAGTCTAGGTTTCCGAATTGGATCATTGTTCGAGCCTTCCTCTATTACTAGGTTATGTAGAAATGCAGCTGCCTTTTCCCCTTCACACAAAAGAACAGCGAAATTCAAATTGTTAATGGAGTTCTAACAGTTTTAAGGAAAATTGCGCAAAACAGACAGGACAAGAAAACGCGGTCAAGTGCTGGCCTGTTTTCCCTCCTACGTCCTATCTCTTTTGCGCAGTTTTCCTTAAAATAATCGCAGGCCAATTAGCTCAACATTTTGCGCTTATAAAGAGTCCTTACCTGGGAAGTATTTGACTCCGTCGTTAATACGTGCATACGTTTGCATATGCAGGTTCCTTAACGCATCATGCCAAGCTCCCGGTTCTGCCCATGATTCGACGGCACTCAAGATGACGGATATTTATAGGAGGAGCGAATACCTCCTGCCCAAGGGCGACGGGGTATTTGAAGGAAAAACATTTCGCTTCATGTTATTGGCAGATCCAGCGTATCCGCACTTGCCGTGGGTTCTTAAGACCTACACGGGCAAACTCACAAGTGAACAAGAGTCATTCAACGCCTACCACAGCAGTGCACGAAACTGTGTTGAACAAGCGTTTGGAAGGCTGAAAGGACGCTGGCGCACCTTGCTCAAGCGCACATATATATTCTACAAGTTCGTGCCCACAGTTGCTCTCACAGCATGTGTTCTCCATAACTTCTGTGAAATGCGGTCGGAGGAGTACAGCGAACTGCGGTCCCGTGTGGTCTCAGATGCGAACATTGACTTGCAGCAGCCTACAAGCAGACCATGCACAGAACTGCAGTGTAAACTGAGAGAGTGCCTGAAGGACTATTTGGCGAAAAATTTTCCACTGCGCACAAGCTCAATTCGATGAAACATGAGGCCCATTCAAATGTCAACTCCAGAATAAGAACTTTATTAAATGTAACAAAAACGGATATACATATCTGATTATTACACTGGGAAGGAGAATTGTGATTTCAACAAGAAATTTTGTTTTTTGGTTTCACTGTCTTTCCTGCGGTGTTGACGCACGCATCGTGTCTGGCCACTGTGTTTCGTGCACATTTGAACGAGCAGTGTGACGTTGCTGTGGTGCAGTGCTCTTCGGGAGTTCTGTTCTGTTGCCCTGTGCCAAGTTGGTCTGCTCAGCTATGTTGCCCACCTGTGTTGCCCGCTTGTGCATTCGCTCTTGGTATGTTGGCATGCGGTGTTCCTGCTGCTGAGCTCTGGGCATGTAGTGTTGTTGCTGGTAGGGAGGGGGTGTACGCGGATAATGTGTAGCAGTGTGTCCATGTGACAGTGTTAATGGAACCATTGGTGTCACTGGCTGCATGGCGCTAAGTAAGGCTTGTTGGTGAGAAAAAAACTGTCATGAGAGCTTGAGTTCCTTGCAAAAAAGAATTTGCTAATTCCTTCCAGGAACCCCTTCATTGTCTCTTGTTCCTGTTTCAGACAGTCCTGTTCTCTCTGGAATTGAAGTTCCTCTCGCTGCTCCCGCGAAGTCATGTTTTTTTTCATTGTTGTGAGCAGATCTTCAAACTGACTTCCTTTTGTTCGACGGCGTTTGGCTGGTGGTGCTGACGTGAACGAGGTCCCAGCTGAAAAGGCAAAACATCCTATTGTATGACACCACGGGGTAACAACGACTGTTCTGAAAGTGCAGCTCTTCTCCTTTAATGTTCTCGCGAAAAGTTTTGAAGCAAAACAATTCGTGTTCTGTAACTCCTTTATCACAATAAAACTTATATGCATATGCCTGCACTGAACAAGAATGCGCATTTTTGCCAAAGCCACTGTTGGGTTTCGCACAGTATGCTTTGTGATACACGAATTGTGTTCTATAGTGGTAAAGTAGGTTCTATGCAAAACAACAAAACTCTTCTTTAGGCCTCCGTGATGGTTAAACTATGCTGAAACAGTGGATCGCAACTGGCTTGCATTATTCGTCATTTGTAATCCTTATTCTAACCATTGGAAAATTGGTTTTCCAGAAAAGGAAATGGCGCAATAATTGTCTGGCATATCTCGGTGGTCACCCGAACCGCGCTGCAAGGTAAGCGATAAAGGAGGGAGTGAAAGAAGAAAGAGGTGCCGTAGTGGAGGTCACCGGTATAATTTCGACTTACTTGGGATGTTTAACGTGCACTGACATCACACGGCACACGGGTGCCTTTAGCGTTCGATCTCCTTGCGCAAAAAAAATTCTGTAACTTCGCATTCCCGATACCATGCATGCAGATATAAAGAGGAGCTTCAGTAAAAGTTTCTCTATGAAGCTCGAGACAAAGTGAATTTCAATAAACTTACATGCATTTAGATCTGCAAAGCGTCCAATGTCCTCTTCATTTGTCTGTGAGCCGGGTGTGTTATTGTTACAGGAACCTGAAACAAGACCATGCCATTTCATCATCATCAGCCTGACTACGCCCATGGCAGGAAAAGGGTCCCTGCTTCAGTTTTCTACAGTTAATGTAGTGATGTGCTTGCGCGATCACGTTGTCTCTGCAAAGTTCTTAATCTCATCCGCCCACCTACCTTCTGCCATCCCCTGCTACGCTTGCCTTCACTCGTTATCCACTCCATTACCGCTAAGGACCAGCGGTTATCTTGCCTTCGCATTACATACCCTTCCTTTCACTTGATTTCGACTAGGATGTCATTAACCTGCGTTTGTTCCCTGGCATGCTTAATGTTACACCTATCATTTTTCTTTCCATGACTCTCTGTGCTGTCCTTAACTTAAGCTGAACCCTTTTCGTAAGCCTCCACGTTTCTGCCCCGTAGGTGAGTACCAGTAAGATACAACTGTTGTACACTTTTCTATTGAGAGATATTGATACGCTGCGATTCACGAGGCTGAGCGAACCTGTCAAATGCAGTCCACCTCATTCTTATCTTCTATTTATTTCGCTCTCATGATTCGGATTCGCTGTCATCACTTGCCCTAAGTAGACATATTCCTTTACCACTTCCAGCACCTCGCAACCATTCGTGTACTGCTGTAGTAAAGTTTCGAAGGTTATTCGCTTTGCACCAGTGGCGCGCAGCCGGACGGTTTGCTGACTTGAAGGATCTTTGCACCTAAGGTGCCCCGTCAGTGATAGTGTAATGACAGCTTCCAACAAGGGAGGTAACGAGAAAAATAAGTTGGTTATATACAGTTGGTTATATATAGAAAATGCACAACATATTAAACAGTGGCAGATAAGACTGATCTGGATAACAAAAAAATCTCCCCTCCTAGGCATAGCCGAGGATGAAGAGCATCTAAATCTGGCCTAGAACGACGGATTCGGCTCCCGGGTTTGGTGTTAAACCCTCAGGCGTCCGTCTCGCATTCAGGAAGTATGCAACAGCAGCAAGCCTCGACACGATTGGCTTCTTTCTGCGCGCTACCCCCTTCAATTTTAACAGTATTAATAACTTCCCCAAAACAAAATTCAAAAAGTCATCAAATTATTTGCAAAATGCTATGCACAGAACGATCTCCACAAAAACGTTTGGCTCTCGAAATCACGCGTCCCGCCCTAAAATTTTGGCAGTGCTTGAAAAACCCTCTATCAAGGTAAAAAAAAAAGCTAGACGGACCTTGGGGCCTCTTTCTGCACGGGTCAATCGGGTGCTTTCCCAGAACACATTCAGTTGTGACCCCTCTTCTGGTCCCCACGCTTAACACGTAGCGGTGAGCCAGAATATCCCCTCTGGGGAGGGGGGCAAGGTATCTGTTGCGCCCCTCTGCTACAAGCGACTTCTTGAAGGGACGGTGAAAGTAATCACCCCTGCCTTCTGACGAATCGCTGACCACCGGCCATGGCGCCTGTCTCCCCAACGGCTGCCGGCGTTGTCCGAAAATCCGGCGCCCCCGTGTAGCTGCCTGTCACCAGTCACCCTTCCTTAGCCCCCACCCCACCCCTCACACCGTCGAGCTTTATTTTTGAGAGGCTGGTTTACTAGTGTATGCATCACAGTTTTCTAAATCATCCGCCGGTAATGTCAATCGCAAGCACCACTGAAATTAACTCAATATAATTTTTTTATTCTCTTCCAGGACACATAAAAATGCATATTAACTATAGTGATGGTAACACTGTTCCCTAATTTTGGACGGATTAGTTAATAAACTCTGTGGTTGTCTGATCTCTGCGCAGCAGCAGCACAGTGAAATAAAATACATGAACAATTTTTTTTGCAAATGATTCCCTTCACGTACGCACAAAGGTTTACAAAATTTTTGCAAACAGGTTTGCAGTAGCTGTATTCAAACGCCCCCGTCTTTATTTAGTGCTCGTATTACGTAATGTGCGCGGTGATGTAATGAGCATTCTCATATGCTAGCACTAGCCTGTGAGGGTTGGTTTTCCATGTTACACACAGCGATATACATTTTCAGCAAGTATTGTTTTTTGGGGGGGGGGGAGGGGGGGGCTAGGGCTCCGGCAATTTAGCGCAAGCTGTACGTAACTAAACGCGGTAGCCCCGACAAAAGCATGGGTTAGTTCGTTATGGAAAAATGCCTTTCTTTTCAGGTCATTCAGCACATCGGGCTAAACTTCAACAACTTATTTTAATTACTTAATCGTACAAACTCAGAAAATAGAGTGACCACGACTGTTCGTATGGGGATCTCGAAAGCGACCCGTTTCCGGGAGGGCACAGTCAGCGGGCCTGTCCCATGTTTGTTTGTTTTTTTAGTTTCCGATAGCATTCTCTTCAGCTCGGGGCGATACGACAACAGCACAAAAAGTATGTCACCTTCGTTTACGGAACCAGCTAACAACAAACTGAACTCTGGGGGTCGCATGACACGAGTGCTGACATGCACTGGATCTACTTACCATATTCGACGCTATCCAAGTCGATGTCGGCCTCTACAGCGGAGTCAACACCGTACATACGTGCTTGAACGAGTGGCCGATGACTTAATAGATCGCTCATATGGCCGAACTACTTCCATGCTGATGGGGACGCTCCGCTCATGTTCTGTTCCAACAGCTCCTAAAATCCACAAATAAATTACCTGAGAGGTACACAAGGGCAACTTTTTCAATACTTACAAGCGTAAACCATTTCTTCATGTTTTTCCAGGAAGTGCGCAGCTGTTCCCATGTAAAATTATAGCCCATAGCGCGCATCTCCCGCTCCAATTCTTTATACACATCTTGGTTCCTCTGGCGCTTGCTGTCGAGTGCTTTGCTCACGCTTCTAGCTTCTATAAGCGCCAAGAAACTTTGAATAGGTTCTTCGCTCCACGCCGCGCGCACGCTCGTACTGGCCATGGTACTCGTACTTGCTGCCATTTTCCCGCAGTGCGGGACCAGAAAATATCTCCGAGTTCCTGCGCAGCGCCAGCCAGACAAGAGAGGAGGCAAGAGACGAGACAGGAGGGGAGGCGCTTAGCCGATGCGGCAGCGTATACATGCTTCCTAGAACCGGGTCGGGCAACGTCGGGAAGAGTCAACCCACCTACTGCAGTCGGGCTGGCCCAGCTAGACTCGACGATCCCTTAGCTCGACCCCCTAGCGTTTACATTAGCCCGACAGCCGGTTTTCTGCCCGACAGCCCACTTAACCCGACTTCTGTCGTGCACATGTAAACCCCCTGACTGATACTGCACCTCGTCGTGGCGAGGACCGGACCGAATACGCTTATGGCCGTCGCTGGCAATCCTGTTGAACTCTATCGTCGCTATGGGGACACTATCGTCGCTGCTTCCGGCATTCCTGTTCGAACACGTGGAGACGCTATTGTTGTCGTTCGCTCTTGCAGTCCTGCAGACACGTCCACTTCGCCGAATTTCACAGCAGGAAGGAAGCGCGATCACAACAGCACCCCCGCCACCAGATATTGTGCCCGGAAGATGAACTTCTCGCACGTAGCTCTGCTGACTGGGCGTGGCAGGAACCAGATGCTCTTTGGGAGTCTGCTGATGACCTTCAGTGCCGAAGCTCGGCATCGCTTCCCTTCGTCAGATGGCCGTTTTAGGAAATTCTCTGCAATGCTAGCCAAAAGGGATCACAGACGCCAAACCATACCTGACAAAAGCATGTGCACTCAGAACCCACTCATACCGCTAGACAAAAACTCAGGGCCAAAACTGCACTTAGCAGAAAAACTTCAACTAAAACTTGAAGAGATGAAATGTTTTGCCTGAATGAACACATGGTGTCTCCCGGCGAGTAGTATTGACAGAGCACCTGTCCAAGGCATGTGCTCCCGCTCGAGGCGCACTTGGATACGAAAAAAAATTCGCTAAATGAAATCAGGGTGGTGCTTAGAGGGCACGCGGTACGGAAATAGGTGACTTGACTTGGCCGACGTGGCGTTCAATTCTGCCCGCCCCCATACCTATAGTCAAGGTATGTTACACCACTCTCTCTTACTTATCCTTGGCCGAAATAAGGAAAAGTACTACTAGGTATGTTACCTGATTATGAACAACATTACTGAGAAGAAAGTGGGAGATATGCGCGCTCCATTAGGAAGAGAATATGAAACAAACCTCCAAACTACAAATTTGGGAGACATCTCCTTTTGTAAAATCTTTACTAGCTGATAGGCTCGGGTTAACCCGTCGGCATTTGTGTGGAGCGTGCCTTTCTTGTAACGAACCTCGAAGCTGTGATGCTGGAGTGCCAGGCTCCACCTCAGTAGACGACCATTTTTGGGCGACATATTGTGCAGCCAAGTCAAAGGGCAATGATCCGTTTCTACTGTGAAACGGGACCCTGAGACGTAGCATGCCAGTTTGTCTATCGCCCAAACGAGGCATGCGCATTCTTTTTCAGACGTGCTATACGCCTCTTCCCGCGTGCTAAGCTTGCGGCTCAAGTAAAGGACAGGCCGTGTGTGCCTGCCATCGCTTTCCTGGCAAAGAATAGCGCCTAACCCGCGGTCGCTGGCATCACATTGTATGATAAAGCGTTTCGAGAAATCAGGCGCAGGCAGTATTGGGCGCTCGCTTAGGGCCGTTTTCAGACTCTGAAATGCTTTCTCTTTCTTTAGGTCCCAAGAAGGATTAGCAGGCTCACTTTTTCTCAGCGCGTCGGTCAGGGGGCTGGCTAAATCAGAGTAGCCTTTACGTAATGCTGATAATAGCCTGTTAGGCCAAGAAATGCCCTGAGTTATGATTTTGTGGTTGGGCGACGGTACTCCACGACGGCAGCCACTTTAAGTTCTGCAGGTTTGCGTTGGCCTCGTGCAACCACGTGCTCAAGATAGTTCCCTTCGGCACACCCCAGGTGGCATTTTCCCGCCCTTACCGTTAAACCAGCCTCAAGCAGTCGGCTCAACACAATACGCAGGTGTTGAATGTGCTCCTCCCAGTTTTGTGAGAAAACGGCGACGTCGACAAAGTAGGGGAGAGCGAGATCTGCAAGTCTCCGCAGCACCTGGTCCATTAATTTTGAAAAACAGTACGGAGCATTTTTCAAGCCGAAGCTCAACATTACAGGGCGAAACGTGGCCGCAGGGGACACGAATGCTGCGTAGCTGCTGGAGCGCTCAGTGAGTGGCACCTGCCAGTAACCACGAACTAAATCCAGTGTGGATATATATTCTGATTTAGCGACTGTTTCAACCCTCTCCTCGATGTTCGGAATGGGGTAGGTCTGGTCCACTGTGATTGAATTCAGTCTACGGTAGTCCACGCAAGGTCTAAGATCCTTGCCTGGAACCTCTACAATAATGATTGGTGTCGTATAGTCACTTTCACAGGGCACTATGACGCCAAGTTCGCACATACGGCGGATCTCCGTCTCAATGATTTCTTTTTGTCTTAAAGAGACACGGTACGGTTTGCTCCTGATTGGCTGTTCTCTGGACAGCTGAATGCCGTGTTAGACGAGGGTTGTTTTTCCTGGCGTGTTTGAAAACACCGCCTGAAAGTCGCGGACGACGTTTTCCATGTCTCCTCGTTGATTTTCCGACAAACGTGGCTCTTTGTCGTTTGAATTTAGCAGCTCATTCGCTGGCTGCTCGTCCTCATGTATGACATAAGGTATGTCTGAGATCTCTTCCTCTGGCATGTTCAGCGCCATGTTAACCATGGCCAGACGCTGCTCATAAGGCTTCATCAAATTACTGTGGATTATCCGATTGTGTTTTTTCTTAAATTTGACCTCATAGTTGGTGTCCGAAAGCTTGGACACCACCTTAGCTGGCCCTTCCCATTGCACCTCAAGCTTGTTCCTTTTTGACGGACGCAGCAACATCACCTGGTCACCAGTTTGAAAGGTGCGCTTGCGTGGCGATTTGTCGTAGTACACTTTAGACAGTGACTGCGCTGCTCTGACATTTGCTTCCACGAGGTCTCTGGTTTTCGCAAGTCTTTCCAGTAGTTTAAGGACGTATTCCACTACACAGGGATCCTCTCCGTAACCCTCCCATGACTCCCTTAGCATGCGCAATGGGGTCCTCAAGTCATGCCTGTAGACTAGTTCAGCGGGGCTAAATCCTGTGCTTTCGTGGGGGACGGAACTCATTGCAAAGAGTGCTGCTGGAATGCAGCCTTCCCAATCTCTCTTATGCTCAAAACACAGAGACCTATGTATCCGCTTTAGCACTGACTGCATACGCTCGACTGGATTCGACTGAGGGTGGCAAATGGAACTGTGGATTATTTTAATCCCACACCGTTCAAAGAACGTTGTTGTCAAGCAGCTTGTGAACACGCTCCCGTTATCGCTTTGTATCTCTGCAGGGAACCCCACCCGAGAGAAAATTCACAAAAGGGCGTTTACAACACATGCGGAACTTAGCTACTTCAAGAGAATGGCCTCGGGAAATTTGGTTGCCACGCACAGTGAGGTCAGAATGTAGCGACAGCCAGAGTTGAGCGCTGGCAGTGGGCCGACAGTATCTATTGCAAGACGCCGAAAGGGCTCTGTAATTATGGGAACTAGTGTCATGGGTGCTATCCATTTATCCGTCGACTTGCCGACCCGCTGGCAGGTATCCCAAGATCTAACAAGCTGTTCCACATCTTTCCAGCAGCGAGGCCAGTAATATTCGAGGGCTAATGTAACTTTTGTTTTCTTTATGCCCAGGTGGCCCGCCCATGCATTTCCGTGTGCGAGTTCTGGAAGCTGCCGCCGGTACTTCTCAGGCACTAGGAGTTGCTCATAGGCGCGTCCCTTTGAGTCGCAGTATTTCCAGTACTGAAGGCCTTATTTCTCATGAAAGCTAATGTTCTTTCTGGCGGCTCCCTCGCTCAACTTATTGGTTAGAGCTCTTAACGATGGGTAATTTTTCTGCTCTGCAATAAGTGCTTTCCTATCAACTTTAGTCAACTCCTCCCAACAAGTCGAAGCAGGTGTTAATATTGAACCCTTCGCGTTGGTTCCTGTTGCCCCATTCTCTACGGAATCGGCAGTTCCTTGGATTTCATGAGCTATCGCTTGTTCGGGAACACCTTCACGGTCATGCTTATGCGGTTTAGACGGATCAGTTTTTCTGCAAGGATCCCCCGGCTGGTCGGGAGAGTGGTTCGGTGCCTGCTCATTTATCGGAGAGCAGTCGAGTTTCTTGGCGAGCTTTCGCACTTTCGAGAACGTGTTAACGCCATGCAGGCCAAGACCGGGGTGAGAGACCTTTCTCTTTCAGCGGCTGCTCGGATTTGTTCGAAAACAGGTAGGGCAAGTGTGTCGGCAAGTTTGCGCTAACTGCCGCTTCTGTGTCTAGCCTGCCAAAAGTCCCCTCTAGGGTCACTTTCGCTATAGGCAAGCATGCACTCTGTTCTTCGGCGACCTGCTTAATCCAGGCGCATTCGCCGGTGTAGTCCGTGGAGGGAACACAGGACGGGTGAGCAACATCCATGGTTGTCGCTGAATCCCGCAGTGCCCTGAATTTGTTGCCATTTATAACCACGTCCCGCATGTATGGCTCCAGCAATTTAAGGTTTTCCTCCGACTCCAGCATCAATGCGAACGCCATATTTTGCTGTTTGCAGTTCACTGAGATGTGACCCTCTTTGTTGCAATTATAGCAGACCATGGGCTGTCGCGCTTCAAACGCGCGAGCTCCAGTTGCCTATGTTTCGGTAAATCGACAGATTTGGGTAACTCCATCTTGTTTTCGCTATCTCTTCCTTTTGATCCCGCTTCCTCTGTTCGGTGATCTCGGTGTGCTGGTGGCACCCAGAGGTCGGGGAATCTCTTTAAATAGGTTTCTCCCTTTCCTGACCTGGTATCGTACCCTGCCTTGCTTTGGAGGTTTCGGCGAACGTAAGACTCGTCTGCGAGCTGTGCTGCTTTGTCTAGGTATATATCTGTTAGCCTATCTTGCAGCCATATCCTCAAATCTTCTGGAATCGCGCTATGGTGCTGCTCAAGGGCGATGCACTCCAGTACCTTGTCATGACTTCCGTGCACCTCAGCGGTCTTAAGCCAGTTGTTTAAGTTGACTTTAAGCCGGTACGCGAAGTCACTATGCGACTCTCTGCCTTTCTTTGAATGCCTGAATCGCTCCCTAAAGGCTTCAGCAGAAAGCCGGAACAATCTAATCAGTGCGCTCTTTACCTTCTCGTAGTCATCCCACTCTTCCCGTGAGAAGCGAGCCACCACTTCGGCCGCCTCGCACGGAAGGAGAGGAAGTAACTTCTCCGACCAAGCGCACTTGTCGATGTGCACCTTCCCGCATGCACGTTCGAAATTCACCAAAAAGAGTGCAATATCGCCTCCCACGCGGTATGGTGAGACAAGATCCTGCAATCTCTGCCTCCCCTGCCTCTCTACCGAAGGTACAGGGCTAAGACCCGCCATATTCCCTCTGTTCGACGCGATTTAGAGCTCCTTCATTTTTAGAGCATGTTCTCTCGCTTTTTCCTCTGCCTCACGGACCTCCCGGAAGGAAGGAAGGAAGGCCTCAGACGTTGCTGGCACATACCCACTACGGGGGAGTGGCCAAGACACAGGCGGTTAATTACTGGATACAGGAAATTTTTGACGGGAAAAGCAGTGGAAATAGTATGTAGTCTGATAGATTGGAAGAGGGAAGGAAAGGGGTCCAGTTAACTTGGAGATCGAAGACGGGACAATTGCTTAATGTGCATAATAGTACACAATGCCTGTAATGTTGCAATGTCTTACTGACAGAGATCAGGAAAAAGAAATTAGAATGGGAGTCGCTGCGTTTCTTGAAGAAAATTTTGCACAGCAGAGCGCACACTCCTGTCGCTTCGTCCAAGCAAAGAAGCGCCAATGGAAAGAACAACCGCGGAAGACACAGGCAAGCCCAGTTGATGAAATGGAATTTGCAAAAGACGCTTCCTCAAATGAGAAAAGCGGCGGCAGAACAGCAGGAAGTGATCTATTGTCTCAGGTTCGGCACAAAAAGGGCACAGTGGGGAAGCTGCCAGGCCAGATCTGTGAAGGTAGAAATTTAGAAGGGGAACCCGGCAACGCAAGCGCGTGAAAGAGACCTCTAGTCTGCGTGAGCGCCAGTCTTTGCTACTCCAAGGATGCAGAAGATGCTGATATTCGGGAGACGATGTAAGAGCCGAGGCAGCAAATTCCTGAAATATTGTGTAGCTGCGAAACCTCACCGCAGCTGTATATGCACACGATGGTAGGACAGCAACAATTGGGCCGCTGAGAGAGGCTCTTGCTAAGGAATCTGCAACCTCATTTAAGTGAAAGCCCATGTGACCTGGTACCCAAAGCAACCTTACCGAATTTAGATGCAGCGGAATCAGGAACTTAAAGAGGCGTAATGGCCGAGAGTCAGTGGGCGAGGATAAGGAAGAGCAAATGGACAGAGAGTCTGTCATAACCACGACCTGGGAAACGGTAGATTCTAATTTTCGTAAGGCTAAGATTACTGCTAATAATTCAGCCAGAAAAATTGGAGTGAAGTCAGGAAGACGGAGAGAAAAAGACCAATCCAGTGAAGGTGAAAAAATTCCCACACCTGCCTTTTCGCGATCCTGCGAGGCATCGGTAGCAATAAGAACATGAGAGGGAAAGGACCTTAGGTGGTCCAGCAATAGACCCTGAAGAAGCGGGAAGGGCTGCAGCTTTGCATTCGATGGGAAAATGTCATCGAATTCAATCTGGACAGATGAGGAGTTGTTATATATTTGGCGGACATCAGTGAAATGGATATTTATGCGATCAAGGAGGGACTGCACGTAACATATCTGCGGGGTATGAAATCGAGACCAGGCAGCACTAAAAAAGGCGGAAGGTTGACTAAGAAATATTATACTGGAAGCGTGAAGAGGGGAGTCGCACAATTTTAAAAATGTTTGAACTGTTAAAAGGCGAAACCTAGCTGATAACGAAGGCATTCGCGCCTCAAGGTGCAGAACAGCATTGGCGACATATTTTGGAAGCCCCAGACAAAGGCGCAACGCCTCACGCTCCAAAAGCACAAGAGGGCGAAGTTTATAGGCAGGAGCTCCTGAGAATAAAACACACCCGAACTCCAAAATTGGGCGGACGTACATTTTATAAATCATCAGAAGCGTATGCCTTCTCATGCCTGACCTAGCACTACAAAGCCTGCGCAGGATGCCAATGGCCCGAACTCCTTTTGCAGAAACTTGCTCAATGTGTGGCCGCCAGGAGAGAGTAGAGTCGTATATTACACCGAGATACTTCACCGTCTGAACTTGAGGTATTATGTTATTTCTATAGACCAGGCAGATGTTTACAGGAACAGAAACTGGAAATACTAACAATGCGCATTTCTTCACATTAAGGGACAGATGAATTCTTCCTAGCCAGTTGTCAAGAACATTGAGGTAATTTTGCAGGGTTCGATAAAGAGTGTGAATGTCACCTGCTGATGCAAAAAATGCAATATCGTCGGCGTACACATAAGTTTTCACATTTTGAATGCATGGAATTGAGCTTAGAAAAATGTTAAAAAGAACAGGGGAGAGAACTGATCCTTGCGGAACACCTCTTGTCTGTGGAAATCTCCTTGAGGAAATACCATTTTGGCAGCAGTAAAATTCTCTATTTTC
>JARKHS020026600.1:0-82500 GCA_030143305.2 Amblyomma americanum | reverse complement strand
GGAGCAGCTGCCATTGCAGGGCAGTGGCTTATCGCTTAACCGCTGCACGACTGCGCCAAGACGGGTATCAGGACTCGCAGGGATCTATAAATGCAAAGCAGAGAATGACCTTCTATCTATATGGGAATTAACTCACTACTTTATCGCGTCATGCACTTAAGGCGGAGCTTAAGTGTCCCCTCCAGTTTTTTCTTTCTTATTTATGATTCCGAATCTCAGCCTAGGTTACTGTCTAGGAAGTAGGGTACTCATAACCGGGTAGGCAGGCTGTGATGACGCCACGAGATCATGTGACCTCATTGGAATTTGCTACAGTTTATCTCCCACGGACGGTGGTCAGGTTGCTCACAATCCAGTGACCAGCCGGCCAGTAAATTTCCTCTCTCACAGAGGTTGGGATTTGGTGTGACGACTACAGCAACATTTTTGCTTTTAAAAATAAAAGCGCATGGCGGAATCTCATAAGGGTGCCTCGTCTCCTCAAAAACCTGCCACGAAAAAATGTCGCCTAAGCAATATTGTTGGATTACCTCGTAAGAGATATTCGAATATCCCGTAAGAGAAATTGTTGGATTAAAGAAAAATAACACATCGTTCCTGATGTAATCATAGAGATGACGCTGATGCGTTCAATAAACTTTTTGTTGATTGCGGAAGGAACTTGGTTAAGGCAAGCCCGTCAACAACATCTGGGTTAAGCCAACCTACAGTAACGCATAATACCTTTGCTTTCCAGGAGATAACCGAACATGAAGTGCGCTCGAATAATTTAAAGCCCTGCAAGAAAACAAAGCAAGACGGAATACCTGCGAGGGTGTTAAAAGACAGCGTTGACACTGCATGCGCCCCCTTATGCAACAAATTTAACCACGCGATAAGTAGTCGCAAATATCCAACAAATTTGAAGATAGCGAAAGTTGTGCCAGTCTACTAGACGGGTGAACCCAATGACCCCAATAGTTTCAGACCAATATTTGTGCTTCGCGTAATAAATTCGTTTTCGGTACCTGATACCTGCACCTTACAGCAGCGGGCGGGACAGCCCTCGCTCAAGATTGAAAACAGCGTCACGTTCCGTGCCTGGATAGCTTTCATGCGTGCGATGAGCGGCCAAGGAAGGGAGACCCCGCTGTCACTACGCTACCGGAAGTACATCAGAAGTGCGTTGGGTCTCTTCGGAGTTTCGGAGTCAGGAGGAGAACTCGCCACTGCTAGGCAGGAGATGGATCTGCTGACACTGGATGTGTTTGGTCCCGCGATGGCCGATCCAGAACAGAAGATCCTGTGCATGTCAATTCACAACATGATTGCAACTGTGACACCTGGCATCGCACACGGCCGCTGGTTGCCCCTTCTCAACGAGTACCCTCGGCTGGGCGCGGCTCTTTTCTGGTAACAATGAAGTGCAGTTGGAGAACCTCGGGCTTCTCTGGGCTGTTGCTTACCTCCCGGGCGCGTAAGGCTGAGAGGCGGGAGGTTCTTACCTTCAGCCTAGGCTTTCGTGTTGTTTATAGGTTGGATGGCAGACAAATGAATTGCGAATGGCACACTTCACCGCATCGATCATCCCTGGTCAGCGCACACACTCCGCTGCTTTGTTGAAGTAGAAATCAGCACCGCGGTTGCATGGTCTAGCCTCTTTCCCAGACATCAAGGTGTAGAGACTGTTGTTCAGAATGTTCGAGACATCTTGGTTAGTGTCGTAATACGCCGCAGCAATATACCGTTCAGATATGTGGGTACCTTATAGGCTGCGCAGCAGATTGGGCAGTCGTCGCCGTAGCTTACTTGGTAGAGCACGGACGCGATATTCGGAGGTCATGGGTTCGGATCCCACCGGCGGCATGGTTGTTTTTTCTGCTGCTTTATTAGTAATATGTAGCGCCATTCTATTGGCGCTACAAATTAAACAATAGAAACATTTGTTATGCACCTTGGTTTCGGTGACTGTTGGCTTCCTTCATATGTGTGTGCGTGTGAGTGTGTGTGTGTTTGTGTGTGCATCAGAATCAAACAGTCGCAGAAACCAAGGTGCATAGGTTTTTTATTTGTGGTGTTGATGAGTGGAAATTGTTAGTGAATATTTTATCGCCTAAATGTAATTGATTAGAAGGAAACATCGGGTGGTCTAAAAAATTGGGCAACTCATTTATCATGACAGAGGTGGCTGAGAGTGGTTAGGGGTCCAACAAGCTAAATTAATGGAAGGGGTAAGTACAAGAAAGAAGAAAAAACGTGGAATAGCAAAAAGAAAATACCCAAATAAAGGGTACAAGGTCAGTACGAAAGCTTATGATGGTAGGCGTTTTGTTTCTGGACGACAATTTTAAACTGCAGAGCAGTTCATGGCGCGGGAAGGGGTAGATATGACCGCGACAGCGCGGGCACCACGCGCGGCATTCGGAATGTGGCACGAGTAGGTGCACGAAGAAGCAGAATAGTAGGAGCAGCAGCGGTAGTGCCGGCGCTCATATAGGCCTGAAAGAGCTAGAAAGCGATCTTTTGATGCTACCTGGACACTTGCTTAAACCTCACATCCGCGACAACCACGGCAAAGTCCCCCGCTGTCCCGTCCGGGTTCAGCAACGTGGCCATTGCTGACCACCAGCCTAGCGACTCGCACAGCGGCCCCACAACCACCTCCGCCGACTCAGATCTGGAGGCATTCTGGGGACGGATGAGCCTCGTATCTCGGCCGCGGCGACCTTCGTCCATTCGTCGCCGTCTCCGCGAGATGGTCGTGTTGAACGAGATGGAGCAGCAGCTGGACCCTGCGAATCTGGAGGATGCCCGTGGAGACGCCCCACAGTCCTTGCCTGCACATGCACCCAGGGCGGGAGACCACCGACGCCAGTTACCAGCACATCAAGGTACGGGGGAAGTGGGGATTGTCTCCCATCCGGCGAACTGGAGGCTGGGAAACCGCATGAAGTTGGTCTTTCATCATGCCGTTCTCGTTTTTGCCGCTACAGCACATATCGACATGACCACGACACAGTGGATGCGGGTCCAGCGCGGGGAGTTTTGGCGCACAAGCCCACTGCGACACCGCGTTAAGAACGCAGATATCCCGCTCCTCCCAAGTTGTTACCGCACGGCGTGTAAAATGTACCGGTCCAACTCAAATCCTCCGTCATTTGGTCACAGAACCCATGCAAAGACTTCTATCGATTTGTGTGACGGTTTGAGGAAACACCAGCGTGATCAGTCTGCTGTGGATGCTGCACAGGAAATGATGTACACCCATGCGCTCAATGACAATGAAAGGGATCCTGGATGCGTCAGAAGTAAAAATACTGCAGCAACTTTGGTGCCGAATGTCCGAAAAAGGGCGGCCGATTTGGTTGCGTCCTGCGTGCAGTATTCTCGGATCAGTCTACACGAACTGAAAATGTTTATGGCCGAACGACACCTCCTATGGACTTCTACATTTCCCAGAGACCTGTTAGAGGTTTTGCTCGACTTCAGAGGAAAGTGGATTCTCCACGTATGGTTTCAAGACACCTTATACCTGGCACCTTACCGCAGCGGAACAAGACAGCCCTTGCTCAAGATTGCAAACAGCACCACGTTCCGAGCCTGGATAGCTTTCGTGCGTGCGATGAGCGGCCAAGGACAACATACCCCGCTGTCACTACGCTACCTGAAGTACGCCAGAAGTGTGCTGGGTCTCTTCGGAGTTTCGGAGTCAGGAGCAGAAGAACTCGCCACTGCGATCCAGGAGGTGGATCTGCTGACACTGGATGGGTTAGGGCCCGCGATGGCCGATCTAGAACAGAAGATCCTGCGCATGTCGTTTGTCAACATAATTGCAACTGCGACACATGACATCCCAACTGGCCGCTGGTTGCCCCTTCTCAACGTGTACTTCGCCTAGGCGCGGTTCTTTTCTGCTAACAATGAAGTGCAGTTGGTGAACCCCGGGCATCTCTGGGCTGTTGCTTACCTCAGGGTGCGTAAGGTTGAGACGCGGGAGGTTCTTACCCTCAGCCTAGGCCTTCGTGTGGTTACCGAACTTGTTGGATGGCAGACAATAAAATTGAGAATGACATTTTTCAGCGCATCGATCATCCCTGGTCAGCGAACGCCCGCCGCTGCCTTGTTGAAGTAGAAATCAGCACAGGCGTTGCATGGTCTAGCCTCTTTCCCAGACATCAAGGCGTAGAGACTCTTGTTCAGGATTTTCGATCATTTGGGTTAGTGTCTTAACACGCCGCAGCAATATACCGTTGAGATATGTGGGTACCTTATAGGCTGCGCAGCAGATTGGGCAGCCGTCGCCGTAGCTCACTTGGCAGAGCACCGGACGCGAAATTCGAAGGTCATGGGTTCGGATCCCACCGGCGGCATGGTTGTTTTTTCTGCTGCTTTGTTAGTAATATGTAGCGCCATTCCATTGGCGCTACAAATTAAGCAATAGAAAAACTTCCCTACGCATCTTGGTTTCGGTGGCTGTTGGCTTCCTTCATATTGCCGCCAATATTTGCAGTGTTTGTTCGTTTTTCAAATCTGCCGCGACACCACCTTATCGCTTTGTTTGCGACGCAAGACGCGACTAGATTTATCTCGATTGATCGCAGCCAGGCAAAGCTGATTCTACGTTGTTCCGGAATGTTCTAGTAACTTTGCGCCCTTTATCTCGAATGTTCGCTATCAGCTTTAAATTGAGCACGGCCGACTGCGGCGGGCATTCTGTTCGACGACCGCCGAGCACGCTTGTCGCTTCGCCGCCGCCGAGTGATTCAGTCCATTTTGGGTGCAAGTCAGCCCAATAAACAGTTCTTTTAGAAGACCGTTTCGTCCGTCTTCATCGCTGCTTCGACTGCCGTCACCACTACGTGACATCTGGTGGAGGTGCGGGGTAGCCTTCCATGTTCCAGACGCCCCCTTCAAGTCGTGAAGCCAGCCCTGAGCGCTTCGCACCCGAGTACGAGCCAGCAGCTCAGCGAGACAGCCGACGTCTCCAGGGAGAGGAGCCTGAGTTCGGGAAATTGCCGGACCGCACAAGACAGCGAAAAGACGCGGCTACGAGCACCACAACCTCGCCGAAGATGTCGACACCGATCATACTGCAGCAGCCGCGGGTGCCGCCAACTTTCGAATGGATCCCTAGAAGAAGACCCTGAAGAATGGTTAGATCATTTTGAGCGCGTGGCGTCATTCAACAAGTGGGATGATGCGGCAAAAATTGGACACGTGTTCTTCTCATTGGATGGCTCCGCACGCAAGTGGTACGAAAACTACGAGTCGTCCCTTACGACATGGGAGCTATTCAAGAGAGAACTATGGAAGGTATTCACCAGTGTCGTGAGGAAAGAAAGAGCCGAACGACTCCTCGAGTCCAGGATCCAGCATCCGAATGAGCCCGTCCGCGGTTACGTCGAGGAGATGAAGCGCCTGTTTCGCCGCGCCGACCCCGGGATGACCGAGGAAAAGAAAGTTCAGTTTTTAATGCGCGGCGTAAAAGAACAACTCTTTGCAAGCCTCGTCCGCCAGCCGCCAAAAACAGTCGAGGAATTCATGCAAGAAGCCTGCACGATTGAGAAGACCCTCGACGTCCGGGCTCGGAAGTACAATCGTCCTTCCTCTGCCTGTGCAATCCGTTCGGACACGCCGGCCACCACCAGCGACAGCTTGCGGGAAGTTATCCGCGAAATCGTCCGAGAGGAGCTACGCCGATTACTGCCATCCTCCCCGCAGCGACAAGCAGCGACTCTGATGGACGTGGTACGGGAAGAAGTGCAACAGGCACTTGGCACCCCGACGGCCGCAGAACCCCAGGCCATGACCTACGCCGCAGCAGTAAGGACTGCACAGCCCCAACGACAACCCCCACGTCCTCCCCGAGATGAGCCACTTGTTCCACAACGCCGCCTCCCAGCCCCCGCCCGCCCAGCCTATGACCGACGCTCAAGCCCCAGGAAATGCGACGCCTGGAGGACTTCCGACAACCGGCCGTTGTGCTTCCATTGCGGTGAGGCCGGCCATATTCTTCGTCACTGCCCGTACCGACGTATCGGTCTTCGAGGATTTGCCGTTAACGCCCCACGACCACGCTTCGGACAACGTCCGCACGAAATCGACGAGTACCTGCGTCGAGAAGAGTACACGCCGAACCGCTTTTCGCGCTCACCATCGCCGTCAACCTCGCGCTTTGCGTCGCCACGCCGCAGCTACGCAGCCGCGGTACGAGGAAGGTCGCCCAGCCCCCGTAGGGGAAACTAAAGGCAGCAACCTCTGGAGGTGAGGTTGCTCACGAGCTAAACGCCGAAGATCCTCCACCGACCACGCCCCATGAAGACGCTGCACCCGCGACGCCGCATGAAGAACCGACACTCGCTGCACCGACGCCGCACACAATGAGAACCTCGACCACGACGCAAGCTACCTTGAAATCGACGCCGCCACCCAGAGGAGCTTCGACCACACGCCCAACCCGTGACTCGCATACGCGACGAAGCCGTGACCCGACGCCGAGAGCGACATGCAATGCAAGAGCCAGGACCTCCGACCTAGAAGTGACTATCGACGGCCGGAAAGTTACCGCTCTAGTCGACACAGGAGCCGATTACTCGGTGATGAATGGAACATTCGCTGCGCAGCTCAGAAAAGTCACAACGGCTTGGGACGGCCCACAAATTCGCACCGCTGGGGGCCACCTCATTACGCCATCAGGACGATGCACAGCGCGAGTGACTGTCAAAGGACATACCTATCCTGCGACCTTTGTTGTGCTACCGCAATGCTCCCGCGAAGTGATCTTGGGTATGGATTTCCTTAATGAGCATCAGGCGATCATCGACCTGCGATCCAAGCTGATCACGCTTTCGACGGACGAAGCCATCGCTTCGATGAAAACTCGGGAAAATCACGTTGCCCTAAGTGTCCTGGAGGAAGAAGTGAGCGTCCCACCCCGTTCAAGCGTTATCGTGACCGTAGGCGCCACGAAAGCCATAAACACTGAAGCCATCATCGAGGGGAACATGCAGTTGCTACTAGACCGAGGAATCAGCATCGCAAGAGGCATCGCACATTTCCGCAATGGCCAGGCCGAAGTACTGCTGACTAACTTCAGCGAAGAATACCGGCATATTAACAAAGGAACGACGATTGCTTTCTACGACGAAATATCTGACGTACGAGATTCCTTCGCCCTCTCCGACCCCTCCGCAGAAGAACCGCCTGACCAAGAGAACTCGCCCACTTTCGACATCAACCCAGCCCTGCACCGGAACAGACAAGACCAGATCCGCAATCTGCTTCAAAACTACAGTGAGTGCTTTTCGACATCGCCGAAGGTGCGACAGACGCCAATTGCCAAGCATCGCATTATAACGGATCAACACGTCCGACCTCTCCGTCAAAGCCCCTACCGTGTGTCTCCGCGAGAACGACAAGCCATCCGGGACCAAGTCGAAGAAATGCTTCGCGACGACGTCATCCAGCCTTCAAACAGCCCATGGGCGGCACCGGTTGTTCTAGTGAGAAAGAAAGACGGCGCACTTCGATTCTGCGTGGATTACCGCCGCTTGAACAACATAACAAAGAAGGACGTCTACCCCCTCCCCCGCATCGACGACACACTGGACCGCCTCTGCAACGCCAAATATTTCTCATCGATGGACCTCAAGAGCGGCTACTGGCAAATTGAGGTCGACGAAAGAGATCGCGAGAAGACAGCATTCATAACTCCGGATGGGCTGTTTGAGTTCAAGGTGATGCCATTTGGTCTCTGTTCCGCACCAGCGACGTTTCAGCGAGTAATGGATACAGTGCTGGCAGGCCTGAAGTGGCAGATTTGTCTGGTATATTTAGATGACGTCGTTGTCTTCGCCTCGAACTTTGAAGAGCACCTCAAAAGACTTCGAACAGTACTAGACGCAATCAAGTCGTCTGGCCTAACCTTGAAAGCAGAGAAATGCCACTTTGCCTACGAAGAGCTGCTGTTTCTAGGCCACATCGTTAGCAAGGAAGGAGTACGCCCAGACCCGCAGAAAACAGCCGCTATTGAACAGTTTCAACCGCCGGCCGATAAGAAAGCAGTGCGCAGATTTCTCGGACTATGCGCATATTACCGACGATTTGTGAAAAACTTTTCGCGCATCGCCGAGCCCCTGACCCAACTGACGAAGGCAGACGTGCCGTTTAAATGGGAAGCGCCGCAAGCAGAAGCCTTCAAGGAACTTCAGCGTCGTTTACAGTCCCCACCGATCCTTGCGCATTTTGATGAAAACGCCGATACTGAAGTTCATACCGACGCAGGCAGCGTGGGACTAGGCGCCGTTCTCGTTCAAAAAAGTGACGGGCTGGAGAAGGTCATCGCATACGCTAGCCGTTCCCTTTCTAAGGCCGAGGCTAACTATTCGACCACTGAGAAGGAGTGCCTTGCCATCATCTGGGCTACGTCGAAATTCCGCCCCTACCTCTACGGACGGCCGTTCAAGGTGGTCAGCGACCACCACGCGCTCTGCTGGCTTGCCAATTTGAAGGATCCCTCTGGCCGACTCGCTCGATGGAGTCTGCGTCTCCAGGAGTTTGACGTCACCGTCGTTTACAAGTCCGGACGCAAGCACACTGACGCCGATTGCCTCTCACGAGCCCCTGTAGATGCACCGCCGCTGGACGACGATGAGGACGCCTTCCTGGGACCCATCAGCGCAAGCTCTTTTGCTCAGCAGCAACGCTCGGACCCCAACCTAAAAGGCCTCATCGAGTACCTGGAAGGCAAGGTTTCTTCACCCCCCGCTTCATTCAAGCGAGGACTGTCTTCTTTCTGTGTGCAGAATGAGGTCCTTGTGAAGAAGAACTTTACAGCGAACAAAACAGCCTACCTCCTTGTTGTACCTACTTGTCTCCGCGAAGAAGTTCTACAGGCTTCACACGACGAGCCGACAGCTGGACATCTCGGGTTTACTCGCACCCTCCGCCGCATTCAAGACAAGTATTACTGGCCCCGACTGTCTGCCGATGTCGCACACTATGTGAAAACATGCCGAGATTGTCAGCGACGAAAGACTCCTCCCACACGACCAGCAGGATTTCTGAACCCCATTGAACCTCCCTCAAGACCCTTTCAGCAGATTGGCATGGACTTGCTTGGCCCTTTTCCAACGTCAACATCTGGAAATAAGTGGATCATCATAGCGACCGACTACCTGACCCGCTACGCCGAGGCGAAAGCCCTACCGAACGGAACAGCAGCAGAAGTGGCCAAATTTTTCGTGGAGTGCATTCTTCTTCGACACGGCGCCCCCGATGTGCTCATCACGGACAGAGGAACAGCATTTACGGCGGAACTCACGCAAGCCATCCTGCGCTACAGCCAAACCAGCCACCGGAGGACAACTGCATACCATCCGCAGACCAACGGACTGACCGAGCGCCTGAACAAAACCATCGCCGATATGCTCGCTATGTATGTCGATGCCGAACATAAAACCTGGGATGTCATCCTGCCTTACGTCGTCTTCGCCTACAACACCGCAGTGCAGGAGACCACCCAGATGACGCCTTTTAGGCTCGTCCATGGCAGGGATGCCACGACCACGCTAGACGCCATGCTGCCCAACGTTACAGAAGAAGAGAACGTCGACGTTGCCGCCTACCTTCAACGCGCAGAAGAAGCTCGAAGGCTTGCCCGATTACGGATCAAAGATCAGCAGCGGTCCGACGCCAGACGCTACAACCTACGAAGACGCAACGCGGAATACAAGCCAGGAGACCAAGTCTGGGTGTGGACGCCCATTCGCCGCCGTGGATTGAGTGAAAAGCTTTTGCGCCGCTATTTCGGCCCGTACAAGGTTCTTCGTCGGCTGGGTGAACTGGATTATGAAGTCATCCCTGACGCAATGACTGCATCCCAGCGACGCCGCGTACGACCAGAAGTTGTCCATGTAGTCCGTCTGAAGCCGTATTATGCGCGCTAAAGGCCGCTGCATTTCCATGCTCTATTTTCGCAAGATCCGTTTTTTTCCCTTACTAGTCGCATTATTTGTTTTAATGCATCGGGTCGATGCTTCTTTGAGAGGGGAGTAATGCCGCGAATATTTGCAGTGTTTGTTCGTTTTTCAAATCTGCCGCGACACCACCTTATCGCTTTGTTTGCGACGCAAGACGCGACTAGATTTATCTCGATTGATCGCAGCCAGGCAAAGCTGATTCTACGTTGTTCCGGAATGTTCTAGTAACTTTGCGCCCTTTATCTCGAATGTTCGCTATCAGCTTTAAATTGAGCACGGCCGACAGCGGCGGGCATTCTGTTCGACGACCGCCGAGCACGCTTGTCGCTTCGCCGCCGCCGAGTGATTCAGTCCATTTTGGGTGCAAGTCAGCCCAATAAACAGTTCTTTTAGAAGACCGTTTCGTCCGTCTTCATCGCTGCTTCGACTGCCGTCACCACTACGTGACAATATATATATATATATATATATATATATATATATATATATATATGTGTGTGTGTGTGTGTGTGTGTGTGTGTGTGTGTGTGTGTGTGTGTGTGTGTGTGTGTGTGTGTGTGTGTGTGTGTGTGTGTGTGTGTGTGTGTGTATTAGAAGCCAACAGTCGCCGAAAACAAGGTGCATAGGTTTTTTAATTTGTGGTGTTGATCAGTGGAGATTAATTGTGAATATTTTATCGCCTAAAGGTAATTGATTAGAGAGAAACATGGGGTGGTTTAAAAAAATTGGGCAACTCATTTACCGTGGTAGTTGGCTGAGAGTGGTTAGGGGTCCAACAAGCTAAATTTATCGAAGAGGTAAGTACATGAAAGAAGAAAAAAAAACGTGGAATAGCAAAAAGAAAATACCCAAATAAAGGGTACAAGGTCAGTACGAAAGCTTATGATGGTAGGCGTTTTGTTTCTGGACGACAATTTTAAACTGCAAAGCAGTTCATGGCGCGGGAAGGGGTAGATATGACCGCGACAGCGCGGGCACCACGCGCGGCATTCGGAACGTGGCACGAGTAGGTGCACGAAGAAGAAGAAGAGTAGGAGCAGCAGCGGCGGTGCCGGCGCTCACATAGGCCTGAAGGAGCTAGAAAAGGATCTTCCGAGGCTACCTGGACACTTGCTTCAACCTCAAATCCGCGACAACCACGGCCAAGTGCCCCGCTGTCCCGTTCGGGTTCATGAACGTGGCCATTGCTGACCACCAGCCAAGCGCCTCGCACAGCGGCCCACAACCACCTCCGCCGATTCAGACCTGGAGGCATTCTGGGGACGGATGAGCCTCGTATCTCGGCCGCGGCGACCTTCGACCATTCGTCGCAGTCTCCGCCAGGTGGTCGTGTTGAACGAGATGGAGCAGCCGCTGGAGCCTGCGGATCTCGAGGATGCCCGTGGAGACGCCCCACAGTCCACGCCTGCACATGCACCAAGGGCGGGAGACCACTTACGCCAGTTATCAGCACCACAAGGTACGGGGGAAGTGGGGATGGTCTCCCATCCGGCGAACTGGAGGCTGGGAAACCGCATCAATGTGGTCTTTCAACCTGCCGTTCTCGGCTTTGCCGCTACAGCACATATCTACATGACCACGACGCAGCGGATGCGGGTCCAGCGCGGGGAGTTTTGGCGCACAAGCCCACTGCGACACCGCGTTAAGAACGCAGATCTTCCGCTCCTCCCAAGTTATTATCGCACGGCGTGCAAAATGTATCGGTCTCAACTCAAATCCTCCGTCAATTGGTCACAGAACCCATGCAAAGACTTCTATCGATTTGTGTGTGACGGCTTGAGGAAACACCAACGTGATCAGTCTGCTGTTGATGCTGCACAGGATATGATGTACACCCATGCGCTCAATGACAATGAAAGTGATCCTGGATGCGTCACAAGTAAAAATAATGCAGCAACTTCGGTGCCGAACGTCCGAAAAAGGGTTGCCGATTTGGTTGCGTCCTGCGTGCAGTATTCTCGGAACAGTCGACACGAACTGAAAATGTTCATGTCCGAACGACACCTCCCACGGACTTCTACATCTCGCTGGGACATGTTAGAGGTTTTGCTCGACTTTACAGGAGAGTGGAATCTCCACTTATGGTTCCAAGTCACCTTATACCTGACACCTTACCGCTGTGGGACAAGACAGCCCTTGCTCAAGATTGGAAACAGCGCCACGTTCCGAGCCTGGATAGCTTTCATGCGTGCGATGAGCGGCGAAGGACAACATACCCCGCTGTCACTACGCTACCCGAAGTACGCCAGAAGTGTGCTGGGTCTCTTCGGAGTTTCGGAGTCAGGAGCAGAAGAACTCGCCACTGCGATCCAGGAGGTGGATCTGCTCACACCGGATGGGTTAGGGCCCGCGATGGCCGATATAGAACAGAAGATCCTGCGCATGTCGTTTGTCAACATAATTGCAACTGCGACACATGACATCCCAACTGGCCGCTGGTTGCCCCTTCTCAACGAGTACTTCGCCTAGGCGCGGGTCTTTTCTGCAAACAATGAAGTGCAGTTGGAGAACCCCGGGGTTCTCAGGGCTGTTGCTTACCTCCGAGTGCGTTAGGCTGAGATGCTGCAGGTTCTTACCCTCAGCCTAGGCCTTCGTGTGGTTACCGAACTAGGTTGGATGGCAGGCAAACAAAATTGCGAATGACACACTTCAGCTCATGGATCATCCCGTGTCAGTGCACGCTCGCCGCTGCCTTGTTGAAGTAGAAATCAGCACGGGCGTTTTATGGTATAGCCTCTTTCTCAGACACCATGGCGTAGAGACACTTATTCAGAATTTTCGAGACATCTTGGTTAGTGTCGTAATACGCCGCAGCATTATACCGTTCAGATATGCGGGTACCTTTTAGGCTTCGCAGCAGTTTGGGCAGTCGTCACCGTAGCTCACTTGGTTGAGCACCGGACACAATATTCGGAGGTGGTGGGTTCGGATCCCACCGGTGGCATGGTTGTTTTTTCTGTTGCTTTATTAGTGATATGTAGCGCCAATCGATTGGCGCTACAAATAAAAAAAAAGAAACATTTCCCGATGCACTTTGGTTGTTGTTGTTGTTGTTAGCCTATTAAAAGATGGCACATACCCACACTGGGGGATCGGCCAAGAATCGGGTGGCGGTTCACTTGAACGCAGTTAACAAAAAGGAATAGCACGTAGTAGCGCAACACCGGTGAATTATTCGTCATGAACAGAAAAGGGATGAGAGTTTTGATTTCAATATTATAAGAATAATAATAAAGAGATGGATTAAATAATAATTGATAGAAAAGAAAAACTTGGAACACTTAGCAAGGCAGTCGGTGAGATTCTATCAGGAAATTTAGAACCGCGGTACAAATAGATCTGTGGCTGAACCCAAATGTGGTGACGCCAAATGATAGCAAAAACGGGCTGCTCAAACTAAGGCCAAGATGCTGCAAGGGCTTTTCTAGCAACCTTTTTCTCTAAGAGTTGAATCGGCGACAATACAGCTAAAAATGTTCTATAGATTCAAGCTCACGGCAAAATGCACAAAGGGGAGAGAGCGCCAAACCCTACTTGTGCAAATAGAAATTTAGAGGGGGCATGCGGCAGCGCAGCCTCGTCAGTGATACTTCAAGCTGCCGAGAGCAACAAATTTTCCTGTTCCAATAATATTTAAGGTGCTCATAATCCGCCGATGTTAAATGTGATGTGTCTTGCGTGCTTAAAAACGCACGTCGCCGAAATCTAGATGCTGTAATATAGGCTGTAACAGGGATGATTGGCCACACGGGGCCGCTGAGGGAAGCCTTTGCGAGAGTGTCAGCAATCTCATTTACTGTCACACTGCTGTGACCGGGAACCCATACTAAATGAACAAGGCTCAAATGCGGAAGAAGTAGGGATAAGTTGTTAAAATGGGACCGTCAACATGTGCAGCGAGCGACGAACACAAAGATAAAGAATCAGTAATTACTGCAACTGCTGTAATAGAGGGTTCTAGCTTGCGTAGAGCAAGTACAACTGCTAGAAACTCTGCTTGAAAAATAGGGGTGAAATCTGGAAGGTGCAGTGAAAAGGACCAGTATAAATGCGAACAAAATATTCCCACACCTGCCTTTTCATTGCATTGCGATGCGTCAGTGGCTATTGCTGTGTCTGCAGGTAGGGTCCTCAGATGATCTTCTAGAAGACCATTCAGAATACTCGGTGGCAAAAGTTTTGCAATTTTTGGGAATATGTCATCGAAAACAATGTGGATAGCGGGCCCATTGCGAAGCGCAGGAAGGATATCATAAATGTTTACATCTAAAGGCTGAAGTAATCTTTGCACAAAACACTACCTGAGGGGAATTGAAACGAGACCAGGGGACACCAAAAAAGGAGGTCGGCTGAGAACAGAAAATGCTTTGGGAACGATGGAAATGGGATTCATAGATCCTGAGGTAAGTTTGCACAGTTAAAAATTGAAGTCGTGATAAGAGAGATGGAATGCGGGCTTCAAGGTACAGCACATTGATAGACACAAATTTTGGAAGGCCGAGGCACATGCGAAGTGCTTCCCTCTCTAAAAGGACGAGAGGACGAAGTTTATATGTAGCCGAGCCTGAAAACAACACTGATCCAAATTCTAAAATTGGCCTGACATACACACTGTAGATCATTAATAGCGCATCTTTGCGCATGCCGTACCGGTGATGGCATAATCTCCGTAACATGCCCACGGCACGAGCCCCTTTCGCCGCGACATGGTCAATGTGAGGTCGCCAGGTGAGTTTGTTGTCATAAATGACCCCTAGGTATTTTAGGGATTGAACCTGCGGTATTATTTTTAACTGGCAAGTGAGAGAGACCACTACAGGAGTGAATAGAGGGAAAACAAGAGTGGCGCACTTGCCAACATTTAACTTCAGGTGTAATGCGCTCAACCAGGGCTCAAGTGTATTCAAATATGACTGCAACAGGCCATACAGAGAATGTATATCCGGCGCAGCAGCAAAAAACGCAATGTCGTCTGCATAGACGTAAGTGCGTACATGGTGGTGGAGAGGAATTGAGCTCAACAGAATATTAAAGAGCACAGGAGAAAGAACAGCTCCTTGCGGTACACCTCGCGTTTGTCTGTACCTCTCTGAATGAACACCATTATGGACGCAAAAGAATTCCCTGTTATAAAGAAATGCAGATATCCATGCAACTATATAATCTGGAAATTGAAGAGACTGTAGCCTATGTATCAGGATGGAGTGTTCTACACTGTCGTAAGGTTTAGTGACGCCTAACGTAACCAAAGCCGCGACGAGGCGTTGACGACGAGCAAGGAGAATTCTGCTCTCAAGATCAGCACGTACATTCCATATCGAACACCGTGGCCGGAAACCGAGTTGGCACGGGCTGAGTATAGTTTTGCGGTCCACAATGGCTGACACCCGAATTAGTAACCCCCTTTCTATCAACTTTACCACGTTTGATGTTAAAGAAATTGGCCTAATATTATCCAATTCATAGCCTCCACCCTGATTTTTAAGTAAAGGGATCACCTTGGTCAGCTTCCACTCGGAAGGTATCCAAGCGTGTTTGAGAGAGTAGTTTATTAGGTGCAATAAGGAGTTGGGAGACTCTTCAAATAGAATCTTGAGCATCTTTGTAGTAACACCATCAGGACCAGGAGCAGCAGCTGGCAATCTCTGGACAACTTGTGAAAGCTCTGATAGATTTACTTGTGAGGCATTATTTATTTATTTTCATAATACTGCAGGCCAATAGATTGGCCCATGCAGTAGGGGCTATACAAGGCATTGAAAATGACAAATACTAAGAAAATACATGGTGTTACAAACAATGAGCAGAATAACGAAATACAACGCTCATTTACTCGAGAAAATGCTTCTCAAGAGCTTTACTAAAATTTGAGGACTGGAAAATGGCCTCGGGAAGAGAGTTCCAGTCGGAAACAGTCCGTGGAAAAACTGTGCATGAATGAGTCAGTCTCTGCAAAAATGGGTTCTAGCAAATGAATTCGTGAATGGTGTGTTCGGCGCGACAATTGTTTGAGAATTTCAGGGCGGGGTATGTTTAGTTCATGTGTTAAAAGGTTATGCATAAACAACAGACGGGAATTTTTTCTGCGTACTTCAAGTAATGGAATATGGTTGGTTTTCATTAGTGTTGTAGGTGAGTCTAACCTCCTGTATTTGTTATAAATAAACCTATCCGCTTTCTTTGCACCATCTCTATCTTGTATATGTCTTTCTTTATGAATGGATCCCACATTACCGAAGCGTACTCTAATTTGGACCTAATGAATGTTGAGTATGCAAGGAGTTTAACTTTACTTGGGGCATATTTAAGCTTCCGCCTTAAGTAACAAAGCTTAGAAAAGGACGAGGAGCAAATGTCTGCAATGTGTGAAGTCCATGTTAAGTCATGAGATAACGTTACCCCTAAATATTTATATTGTGTAACCGCTGGATTAGATGATTTTGCAGGGTGTAAAAGAAAGGACTAAGATGCTTTTGCGCGAAATGCGTAAGAGAACAGTTTTATCAAGGTTTAGTTGCATATCCCATTTTACACACCACTGATGAACAGCTAGAAGCGCATTTTGCAAGAAGTAGTGATCGTTCTGGTTATTTATGGTCTTAAAAAGTATGCAATCATCTGCAAAAAGCTTTAAAGAGACATTTCCGTGGATGGAAGCAGACAGATCATTTATATAGATTAGGAAAATCAGTGGCCCTAAGACGCTTCCTTGAGGTACGCCCGACGTAATTGGAAGATCGTTAGATCTGCAGCCATTAACGTCTACATATTGTTTCCTATGTTTAAGATAAGCATGAATCCAGTTGACAAGATAAGTAGGGACGCCAATACTATCTAATTTAGAAATGAGTTTGCCATGAGAAACAGTGTCAAAAGCTTTGCGGAAGTGTAAGAAAAGAACATCAGCCTGCCCAGAATTATCAAGAACAACTTGGAATTCATTAACAGTAGAAACCAACTGCGTCACGGTGGACATACCCTTTCTGAATCCGTGTTGCAAAGGGGATCAAATGTTATTTTCAGCTAGAAACGAATTAAGGTACCCAGAGACTATGTGTTCTATTAACTTACAACAAGAAGTAATTGAAATCGGTCTGTAGTTAGAAATACTTAACTTATCTCCTTTTTTATGAATTGGTACAACGCAAGCCATTTTTCAGTCCTTCGGCACATCACCAGAAGTTAAAGAGACTTGAAATATCTGTGTTAAAAACTCGGGTAATTGCGTTGCAAAACGTTTAAGAAAAGCATTTGCAAGCCCACCAGGACCAGAAAATTTCTTATCATCAAGTTTACGCAGCATCGACAGAACACCATTCACAAAAATAGCCGGTACGTTACCAAGATCATCACCTCGAATTCTAGCTGTGGTTGCCCTCTCCGTCAGAAATACGCTTTGAAAGTAAGAGTTAAAACCTTCTGCAATCACTGTGCAGTCGGTCACAATGTCGTCATTAATTCGAACCGTACTCAACTGCTCATTCTTTCGACCTAAAAATTTCCAAAACTTTTGGGGTTTGCTTCTTGTGAATTCGGGGAGCGTCATTTCAAAATAATGAAACTTTGCTGCTTTTAACTTTAAGGCAAGTTTCAGTTTGAGTAGTTGGAACTGTTGTAATGAAGATATCTTTTTCTTCCTAAATCGCTTCACTTTGCGTTTCAGTTGAAGAAGTTCTCGACTTATCCAAGAATTGCGACGGTTGATATGAACTTTTCTAAGTGGAATAAAATGTTCGTTACATACTGCACTGCATTCTTAAAGCGATGCCACAAAAAATGAACGTCATTCCCGGAGGAGCTGCTTAACAGCGACTGTAAGCCGTAGATGACTGCATTATCATTGGCACGAACGAAGTCCTTTATCAGTTTAGCCTGACGCACCCCCGAAGCACCAGGCGAAACACAACAAAAGTATAAAATACAATGATCTGACATTCCCGGTTCAACGTGAAGCACTCCATCAAAAAAGGTTTGGCTAACAAAGAATAGGTCTAGTACAGATGACTGTCTGGTGTATTCACGAACAGCTTGCTTAAGGTTTAAAGAAAACATCAGATCTAAAACAATATCACATGAGGCACATAGGCCATACGATTGTTTGTCCCAGTCGATGGCAGGAAGATTGATGTCAGCGGTAAGGATAAGATTCCGATTCTGGTAACGTATTAAATGATCGAAAAGACTAGACATAAAAGAATCCGTTGCATCAGGTGGACGATACACAGCGCAAAGGTAAAAGTTGAAGCCATGCGTTACTAGGCGCAAAAAGAAGCTTTCATGCTGATCAATTTGGTCAAGGAGCGTTACGTTCACTTCACACCTAGGAATCACAGCAACCCTACCACCACGTGAACCGCGATCACGTCTGTAAATGACGTAGCCCGGTGGCACAATTTCTTCATCAAAAATACCACTGTGTAACCATGTCTCGCTTATCACCAGTACATGGGGATCATAAGAGAAGAGCACTACCTCAAGGCTGTCTGTTTTATTAACAATGCTTCTGGCATTCAAAGATATCACACGTAGTTGGCGAATCTCAGGTGGTGGTTTCGTCCGACTGCCAAAAGAATTGCTAACGATATTTTCTGCAGATGACGGTATCTGTTTAATTTGATGATCATTAATAAGGGCGTTGAAGGAAGACTGAATTGAACTTGTAGCCTGTCAAGTAGAAGAAGCGGGAGCACATTTCCTTCGCGGACGCCCGGCATTTTTCACTGATTCAGAGGAAGTTGCGTCATTACTCGGGGCGTTTTGACCTATATCACCTGAAACTGCACCACTTACTTTATACCTTTGGTTCTTCTTTTCGTCCCACGCGTACACCTCTTTATTGACAACTAATTTGTCATATTTGAGGTAAACTTTATCCTCGGGCTTCTTAACATCCTTAACAGTAGCCCAAAGTAGCTTTCTCGTTTTCCGTAGCCTAGGTGAAAAGTCCTCTGAGATGGACGTTTGGGAACCCTTCAATTTTGAAGCATTCCGGATAACCTCTTCCTTTTCAGCGAAATCAAAAACCTCATAATCACGGGACGCTTTTTATCTTCAGCTTTTTTCTCCAAGCGGTGCACTCTCTCCAAACTCTCTACTTTGACTTCAAGTTTGCTTTTAAATATTTCCGTCAGAACATGCTTTAAGGTCATCTACTGTTTCAGTTTCTGACTCTTCAATGCCATAAATGAGCAGGTTGTTACGACGAGAGTAGTTTTCAAGGTAGTCCACCTTTGTTCTTAGCGAAACTATTCTCTGTTCAATCCTGCCAACGAGTGCTCGCATGCTTCCACCCTTTGGGCTGTTTGCGATAGTACTTCCAGTTTGCTTTCAATTGATGCAAGTCTCTGATTTGTATCTGATATATGCAAGTCAAGTTTTGCCCCTAGAGACTGAAGTTGGCATGAAGAGACCTTTTGATTCTCGATAATTTCATCGAGTTTCTTTGCTACCTCTGGCCCTGGATTAAGCTCAACGTCACCGCTAAGCAAAAGTGCAAGTAAACAAAATGAATCAAAACACTCTGCAAATGTTTCAAGCAAGACGCCTGGGCAAGGCAGCACGACAAGACAAAGAGAATCGCTTTTAAATTCATAGGAGTAGCGATATCTACTAACCTGCATAAAAAAGACGAACGGGTTTAGCTGCGACTGCATCCCACGGGTGCTGCCTTGCCCACTGGTGAAGAAAACCTTAGGGGCGGTTCCCGAAAGATTCGATGATGCCGATGTTCCTTGGGATAGCCACTGCGGGCGTCGAATGGTACAAACAACAATGGGCGCAAAGGTAGTAAAGAAGAGAACCGCTTTTGCAGGCCTGTGGCAATTAATTCAACCGTCTGGATAGCTTCTTCAGGTGGCATAACTAATGACTGAAAATTATGAGTGGACATGAGATGTTTCCTAGACCGTAGAAAACCGAATAGTGCACGTCGGTTGCCCGCCTTTGAAAGATAATCGAAGTGTTCTGAGTCATATTTTTCCTTCGCGCGAGAACCTGCGTTTAAAGGTGGCTGCAATAAATTTATAATCACTCCAGTTATTCGGGCATTGGTTATGAAGAAGCTTTTTCCATGCTGCCTTCCTCCGCCTGTAATCTCTTGTACAGTTCGCATTCCACCAGTTAGAAGAATTCCCTTTTGTTGGCCCCACCAGGAACTCCGACATTTTACGGCTTTCCTCTATAGCCACACATATGCTTGCTGACTGGTGGACCTCGGCGATGTTAGACACCGAAGCAAGGGCAGAGCGCAACGCCGTCTAAAATCTGTCATAATTTACATGTGACCGCAACTGAGTAACATGTTAGAGGTTTTGCTCGACTTCACAGGAAAGTGGAATCTCCACTTATGGTTCCAAGTCACCTTATACCTGGCACCTTACCACAGCGGGACAAGACAGCCCTTGCTCAAGATTGGAAACAGCGCCACGTTCTGAGCCTGGATAGCTTTAATGCTTGCGATGAGCGGCCAAGGACAACAGACCCCGCTGTCAGTATGCTACCCGAAGAACATCAAAAGTGTGCTGGGTCTCTTCGGAGTTTTGGAGTCAGGAGCAGAACTCGCCACTGCGATCCAGGAGGTGGATCTGCTGACACTGGATGGGTTAGGGCCCGCGATGGCCAATCAAGAACAGAAGATCGTGCGCATGTCATTTCACAACATAACTGCAACTTCGAATCCTGACATTCCAACTGGCCACTGGTTGCCCCTTCTCAACGAGTACCTCGCCTAGGCGCGGCTCTTTTCTGCTAACAATGATGTTGGTGAACCCCGGGTTCTCTGGGCTGTTGCTTACCTCCGGGTGCGTAAGGCTGAGACACGGGAGGTTCTTACTCTCAGCCTGGGCCTTCGTGTGGTTACCGAACTAGGTTGGATTGCAGACACATAAATTGCGAATGACATTTTTCAGCGCATCGATAATCCGTGGTCAGCGAACGCCCGCCGGTGCCTTGTTGAAGTAGAAATCAGCACAGGCGTTGCATGGTCTTGCCTTTTTCCCAGACATCAAGGCGTAGAGACTCTTGTTAAGAATTTTCAAGACATCTTGGTTAGTGTCGTAATACGCCACAGCAATATATCGTTGAGATATGTGGGTACATTTGAGGCTGCGGAGGAGATTGGACAGCCGTCGCCGTAGCTCACTTGGTACAGGACGGGAAGCGATATTCGGAGGTCGTAGGTTCGGATCCCACTGGCGGTATGGTTGTTTTTTCTGCTGCTTTATAAGTAATTTGTAGTGCCGATCGATTGGCGCTACAAATTAAAAAATAGAGACATTTTTCTATGCACCTTGGTTTTGGTGACTGTTGGCTTCCTTCATGTGTGTGTGCGTGTGTATGAGAAGTCACAGAAACCCAGGTGCATATTTTTTTTAAATTTGTGGTGTTGATCAGTGGAAATTATTTGTGAATATTTTATCGCCTAAAGGTAATTGATTTGAAAGAAACATTGGATGGCCTAAAAAATTGGGAAACTCATTTCCCGTGACAGAGGTGGCTAAAAGTGGTTAGGGGTCCAACAAGCTTAATTTATGGAAAGGGTAAGTAGATGACAAAAGAAAAAAACATGGAATAGCAAAAAGAAAATACCCAAATAAAGGGTAAAAGGTCAGTACGAAAGCTTATGATGGTAGGCGCTTTGTTTCTAGATGAAAATTTGGAACACCAGACAAGACAGACAGACAGAAAAACTTTATTGAGCAAGTGAGTTTTAGACCCAGCTGGGTCCCTGGGCCACTGCGCGATCCCACACTGCATCAAGTAGGTCATGCCGGGACATGACGACGGCAGCCCGAGTCACCGCAGCAAGCTGCGATGTCGGGTCTGCAGACATAAGCAGGACCTCCCAGTCCTCCCAGCTCGAGATGGCGTGCTGACCCCGCGGGGGAGGGTCAGCAGGGCAGCCGAAAAGGATATGGGAGAGTGTGGCATGGGGGTCACCGCATAGGGAGCATGCAGGGGATGTGCCGCAATAGTGGGATAAAAGCTGAGGGGATGACAGAGAGCGGGTCTGGAGGCGTCTGAAGAGGATCTGTTGGGAGTGCGTAAGAGAGGGGTGGAGAGGAGGGTAAGTCCGACGGTCCAAACGGGGTATTTGCGTGAGCTCCGCAAAGGTGTGCGCCCGCTCCCTCGAGAATTCTGGATCGAGACTGTCCTGAGCCCGGCAAATCAGACCTCGGGCCAATTTATCGGCAGCCTCTTTTCCAGGGCTCCCAGAGTGAGCCGGCATCCACTGAAGCTCTACCCTGCGCGTAAATTTTGGGTAGGAGTGTTAAACAATTGCCAGGCAGTTACGTGAATCCTGCCCCTGGCAAAGTTGGACAGAAGCGTTTTGGAGTCGCTGAAGATGTATTGGGCGTCCGAATGTGCCAGGGCTAGGGCGATGGCGGTCTCCTCTGCCTCCTCAGGCGTATAGGGTCGGGGGAAGACGGTGAGTTAGGGGGTGAGGTAGGGTTGGATTGTACTCAACTGCTACACCTTCATGCGCTGTACATGCTGCGTCTACCCAAACGGCATCGTGGGCTTGCCCATAATACTTATGGAGGGCATTAGCGCGCTACGCGGCGAGGGATTTGATATTGGGGATGGACGTTTCGAGGAAGGGGGTTTCACAACGAGAGGTGTATGGATCTGTCGAGGGATGGCTATAAGGGTTGACTGGATAGCGGGTATGTTGATGCGAAGGGAGGAGAGTGAACGGCAGAGCAGTTCATGGTGCGGGATGAGGTAGATGATGATCGCGACAGCGCGGGCACCACGTGCGGCATTCGAAACGGGGCACGAGTAGGAGCACAAAGCAAAAGAAGAGTAGGAGCAGCAGCGCCGGTTCAGCTCCTGGTCCTGACCGTGTCACCTCTGCGATGAATAAAATACTGTTCGACGAATCCCCCAATGCTATATTGGAGCTGGTAAATTACTCTACTAGAACCCCATGGATCCCGGATGTATGGCGTGTTTCCAAAAACTATCCCGGTGCTTAAAAAGCCAGGCGAAGGGTTGGTCTTAGACAACATTCGACCAATTTCATTGACATCGAATCTGGTGAAATTGTTTGAACGCGTGCTGTATGGACGAATCATGCCCATTATTACTGAAAAGTGACTACTTAACCCCTGTCAGATTGGTTTCAAGCCTGGGTGCTCTATATGGTGTGCGCATACTGATCTCGAAAGCCGTGTCCGAATAGCGCGCCGGCGTCGACAGTATGCTGCGCTGGTAACTCTAGACATCTCGAAAGCATATGACAGTGTCGAACATGAGCCGCTGATGTACACACTACGGGCTCGGGGCTTGCCAAGTTATTTTGTGGAATGGGTGTCAGCTTTCCTGGCTGACAGAGAATTTTATTGTTGTCAACGCGGAGTTTCTACAAGGAAATTTCATCAATCTAGAGGTGTGCCTCAAGGTGCAGTTCACTCCCCTGTTCTATTCAACCTCTTACTCAATTCGATTCCGACTTCCCCTGACGTGACTACGTACGTGTATGCAGACGATATAGCTTTCTTTGCTGCTGCGAGTGATTTACATTCTTTGTATATGGTTTTACAGTCATATTTAAATTCCCTTGACCGATGGTTATCTGAATTACACTTAAGTCTTAATGTAAACAAGTGCGCTTTGTTACCTTTTCCGGTTACTCAACAGGTACACATTTCATTGTCTTATCGTCATTATGTCATTCCTCAGGTATGTTCCCTAAAGTATCTCGGGGTAACTTATGACTCCTCTCTCTCTTGGCCGTCACATATAGATCAGGTTGCTGCGAAAGGGATTCGGGCGGTAGGCCTTCTGCGAAGGATGAGTAGCCCTCGCTGCGGTATGCGCAGACATGCTCTTCTGCTGATTTACAAAATGTATATCCGGCCAATCTTGGAATTCGGTTGCGTTTTAGTTTTTAGAGCAGCTGCATACAAACTGCGCCCACTTCTGCTCTTAAAGCGAGAAGCTCTGCGCCTGTGTTTGTGTCTCCCTAAATACGTGGCAAACAATGTTTTATATCTGCAAGCGCGGGTGCCGTCTCTTATTGCAAGGTTTCGCCTTTTGACAGTACAAACGTTTTTAAAGTTTTGCGACTCGGAGCAGTATGCATCCGAGTTGATCTTCCTAGGGCACCGGCGGAGTTCTTGGGTGTCGGATGGTCTCGCCTTCAAACTCCCCAAATCTGTTTCGTTGAATCTTTGCTGGGCCCACTCAACGTGCGAATACCTGAAATTGTTCCGGTGCGGTCCATCCCTGCAAATGTGTATCATCTACGATGACATTTATCCATGTATTGCAAAATTACTGCCTTTCTTATGGTTAAATGGTATGTTGCAGGATTATTTGTCGACCTTCAGCTCACATGTTGCAATTGCGACTGATGGCTCGGTGTGTCCCAGTTCCTTGACTGGTCTTTTTCTCTCCGTCTCCAAGATTTCACTCCTCTCTATCTGGCTGAGTTTCTAGCAGTGGTTCTCGCTCTACGCAAGGTAACAATTTCTTTATCAGCAGTAATAATAATTACGGACTCGTTATCTTTATGCACTTCCCTCTCGGCGTCCACTGAATCGCAGCTCTTTTGGATACTAAAATTCCTGATCCCTCCACACATCACATCAATTCGATTTCTTTGGGTTCCTGGGCACAGGGGTCTTCTATTAAATGAGGTCAGCGGATGCTTTAGCGAAGGCAGCCCTGAGTGGACCGATTGTTGACCCGCTTCCAACAACTGCTTACATCGCGGCGGCACGCTTTCGACGGTACACTGTAATGAACGAATTGGGCGCATCAACGCTTACTTTCTTGGACGACTTCCAGCACCTACTGTTCCCATGGAGAAGCTCAGTCTGGCGGTCGCGCAATCTTGAAGTTTCCTTCACGAGGCTTCGTTTATCTATAGAGGCCTGGTCTGGCGATCTCCCCATTGTGTCCGTATTGTGCGAAGCCGGAAACAATAGAGCACTTTCTTCTTTTTTGCCGTCGCTACTCATCGATTAGGAGGCGACTATTAGAAGTTCCAATACAGAATCTCAGTTTGCGCCTGTCTTCTGCGGTTGTTCTGTCCCTTGGCGCTTCTATGCTTGGCCATACCAATGGGAATATTTTCTCTGCCGTTCAAAATTATCTCCAAGAATCAAAAACGTCTACCATCATGAACTTTCGTCCTGCCCATCCCATTATCAACTTCTGTATTTCGAATTTTACAACCACTTATATTATTCCCTACCCCTTCTATGCCTAAATTTTAGTTTGTATGCCCCCCTAACCTCCTGCAACCACCTCGACTACGGAAACTGTGCGATCCAAATTTTGTAGGTCATCCATGCTTGTCACATGCAACTGGTCATTTAAAAAGTCACCGCCTGGTTATGGCCAATCCCCCTTGTGTGGGTATGTGCCATTGTGTGAGGTCAACAACAACGACAACAACAGTTCCGGTGCTCACAGAGACCTGAAAAAGCTAGAAGACGAGCTCCCGAGGCTACCTGGACACTTACTGTGATCCCACATCAGCGACAACCAAGGCAAAGCGCCCCGCCGTCCCTCCCGGGTTCAGCAACGTGGCCATTGCTAACGACCTGCCAAGCACCTCGCACAGCGGCCCCACTACCACCTCCGGTGAATCAGACCTGTAGGCATTCTGGGGACAGAGGAGCCTCGTATCTCGGCCGCGGCGACATTCGTCCATTCGTCGCAGTCTCCGCGAGGTGGTCGTGTTCAACGAGATAGAGCAGCCGCTGGAGCCTGCGGATCTGGAGGGGGCCCGCGGAGACGTCCCAGTGTCCACGCCTGCACATGCACCAAGGGCGGGAGACCACCGACGCCAGTTACCAGCACACCAAGGTACGGGGGCAGTCGGGATTGTCTCCCAACCGGCGAAGTGGAGGCTGAGAAACCACATCAAAGTGGTCTTTCAACCTGCCGTTCTCGTCTTTGCCGCTACAGCACATATCTACCAAGACGTAGTGAATGCGGGTCCAGCGCGGGGATTTTTGGCGCACAAGCCCACTGCGACACCGAGTTCAGAACGCAAATCTACCGCTCCTCCCAAGTTTTGACAGCACACCGTGCAAAATGTACCAGTCTCCACTCAAATTCTCCGTCAATTGGTGACAGAACCCATGCAAAGACTTCTAGCAATTTGTGTGCGACGGCTTGAGGCAACAGCATCGTGTGCTGTCTGTTGTGGATGCTGCACAGGACATGATGCACACCCTTGCGCTCAATGACAATCAAAGGGATCGCGGATTCGTCGCAAGTAAAAATGCTGAAGCAGCGTCGGCGTCGAACGGCCGAAAAAGGGTAGCCGATTTAGTGGCGTCCTGCGTGCAGTATTCTCGGAACAGTCTACACGAATTGAAAATGTTCATGGCCGAACGACACCTCCCATGGACTGCTACACCTCCGAGGGACCTGTTAGAGGATTTGCTCGACTTCTCAGGAAAGTGGAATCTCCACTTGTGGTTCCAAGTAACCTTACATGTGGCACCTTACCGCAGCGGGACAAGACAGCTCTTGCTCAAGATTGGAAACAGCGCCACGTTCCGAGCCTAGATAGCTTTGATGAGTGCGATGAGAGGCCAAGGAATAGAAACCCAGCTGTCACTAGGCTACCGGAAGTACATCAGAAGTGTGCTGGGTGTTATCGAAATTTCAGAGTAAGGCTAAGAAACTGATGCTTTTCTATTTTAACTGATTCCATACTCTGTTCTTCGACGTTTGTCGGTTAAAACAGGAAAGTACGTGGCCGAGCTGTATGTTAGCAAGAACCTAAATGACCGGTGTTATAATTCGATGCGGTGCGTGGTCAACACGGAAGTGGGACGGTGTGTGATTACAGCTGCGGACACACCTTGCTTGGCTGCGATGACAGGTCGATGTGTGTAGTTTTGAAATATAAAGATATGGACAAGATGCTAACCACACATTTCCAATTAAGGCACACTTTTTCGGGGAGTTCCTTTAAAAACAAAAAAGCGCCACGAAAATAGTTTTGTAGTATTAGCGTACATTACGGTAGGATTTCGAGCCTTCAGCTTGGCGGAGGCACGTGGCGGTGGCTGCGCCGCCACGTGCAGTCACCATGGTCACGTGTTTGGTCACGTGACCAAGCACCTGGTACGGAGCAGCTACTGCTGCCGGAGGCCTCAGCGCCGGCGAAACCGAGCTGCAACAGCCATGCGCATGGGCCGTGTCAAGTGGGACGAAGATGAATAAGGGGACGCCCAGCGAAACGGAGCGGCGAAAGACTAATTTAGCAATTCAACTGAGGCAAGTGCCACTCGGCCACGTGTAGCTATTGCGTCATTTAGGTTTAACCAGAGCCAATTTTTTTTCTTCTCGGCTTTTCGCGGCGAGCAGGTATGTGGCCCTGCTACGATGAGTCTGACGCAATCCACCGCAGAACGAACCGCCCCCGTGAGTTTGCCTCACGTCCCATCTCTTCCCTATGCACAACGTTCACGCGCCTCACTTAGAACACGATAAATCGTTTTGAAATAACAGTAGACTGTTAGGAACATCGACGTGATTTAGAATTAATTGAATAACATTTGCATAAAGCGTTAGTTTTATCATCATCACCAACTGCCTTATTACAACCACTGCCGAGCAAAGTTCTCTCCCATATCAATCCAATTATCTCTGGCCTGTGCCTGCTGCGGCTACCTTACGCCCGCAGACTTCCCCTATCTCATTTGACCACATGATTTTATGCCGTCCCCTGCTATGCTTGCCTTCTCTTGGAACGCATTTTGTTTTTCCGATGACTAATCGGCTATCTAAACTTCGCATTGGCGTGCCCTACCCAGCCTACGCCTATTTCTCCTTCGTTTCGAGAAGCATATCATTCTCTTTCACTCTGCTTTCTTCTTGTCTGTTTAATGTTACACCTATTATTCTTCTTTCCCTACGATGTCCTCAGCTTAATTTCAAGCCTATTCTTTAGACTGAAGTTTTACCCCATAGGTGAGTATACTGCCAAGGTACAACTGCTCTGTATTTTCTTCTGGTTCTATGCATCACCTGAAAGCGTGACAAATGCACTCCCGTCAATCCTTATTCGCCCAGTTTTTTCACTATTGAGTGCCGTGTCAGCGGTTACTTTTTGCCCTATGTAGATGTATTCCATTACCCGTTCCGCCCTACGTTGCAAATCATAAGTTGTTCCGCTCCCAGGCTCTTCAAAATTAGTTCAGTTCTCTTCGTATCAATATTTAGACCATCGTTCTGCTGTGGTTCTCTAGACACTCACTCATGCTCTGCAATTTGTAAGGCGTTTCCAGTGTATGTAGGTGCAAGAGAGGGAACCGGCGAAGAGCACTTTATACCTAACGTTCTGGCCGGGGGCGGACTTCGACACACACACACACACACACACACACACACACACACACACACACACACACACACACACACACACACACACACACACACACACACACACACACACACACACACACACACACACACACACACACACACACACACACACACACACACACACACACACACACACACACACAATATATATATATATATATATATATATCTATATATATATATATATAATATATATATATATACTATATACTATATATATAGTCACGTAGTGGTGACGGCAGTCGAAGCAGCGCTGAAGACGGACAAAAGGTCTTCTAAAAGAAAACTGTTTATTGGGCTGACTTGCGCTCACAATGGACCGAAACACTTGGAGGCGGCGAAGCGACAAGCGTGCTCGGCGGTCGTCGAACAGAATGCCCGCCGCTGTCGGCCGTGCTCAATTTAAAGCTGATAGCGAACGTTCGAGATAAAGCGTGCAAAGTTACTAGAACATTCCGGAACAACGTAGAATCAGCTCTGCCTGGCTGCGATCAATCGAGATAAATCTAGTCGCGTCTTGCGTCGCAAACAAAGCGAAAAAGTGGTGTGGCGGCAGATTTGAAGAATGAACAAACACTGGAAATGTTCGCGGCATTAGTCCCCTCTCAAGGAAGCATCGACGCGATGCATTAAAAGAAATAATGCGACTAGTAAGAGGTGAAAGCGGATCTTGCGAAACTAGGGTATGGAAACGCAGCGCCCTTTAGCGCGCATAATACGGCTTCAGACGGACTGCACGGACAACTCCTGGCCGTACGCGGCGTCGCTGGAATGCAGTCATTGCGGCAGGGATGACTCCTTAATCCAGTTCACCTAGCCGACGACGAACCTTGTACGGGCCGAAAAAGCGGCGCAAAAGCTTTGCACTCAATCCACGGCGGCGAATGGGCGTCCAAACCCAGGCTTGGTCTCCTGGCTTGTATTCCGCGTTGCGTCCTCGTAGGTTGTAGCGTCTGGCGTCGGACCGCTGCTGATCTATGATCCGTAATCGGGCAAGCCTTCGAGCTTCTTCTGCGCGTTGAAGGTAGGCGGCAACGTCGAACGTTCTCTTCTTCTGTAACGTGTGGGCAGCATGGCGTCCAGCGTGGTCGTGGCCTCCCTGCCATGGACGAGCCTAAAAGGCGTCATCTGAGTGGTCTCCTGCACTGCGGTGTTGCAGGCGAAGACGACGTAAGGCAGGATGACATCCGAGGCTTTGTGTTCGGCACCGACATACAAGGCGGGCATATCGGCGATGGTTTTGTTCAGGTGCCCGGTCAGTCCGTTGGACTGCGGATGGTATGCAGGTGTCCGCCGGTGGCTGGCTTGGGTGTATACGCACGATGGCTTGCGTTAGTACCGCCGTGAATGCTGTTCCTCTGTCCGTGAGTGAGCACATCGGGGGTGCCGTGTCGAAGAAGAATGCACTGCACGGAAGATTTGGGGAGCTGTGCTGCGGTTCCGTTCGGTGGGAGCTTTCGCCTCAGCAGTAGCGGGTCAGGTATGTGGGTCGCTATGATGATCCACTTATCTCCAGACGTTGACGTTGGAAAAGGGCCAAGCAAGTCCATGCCGATCATGCTGAAAGGGCCTTGAGGGAGGTTCAATGGGGTTCAGAAATCCTGCTGGTCGTGTGGGAGGGGTCTTTCGTCGCTGGCAATCTCAGCAGGTTGTTACATAATGTGCGACATCGGCAGACAGTCGGGGCCAGTAATACTAGTCTTGAATGCGTCAGAGGGTGCGAGTAAACCCGAGATGTCCAGCTGTCGGCTCGTCGTGTGAAATGTGTAGAACTTCTTCGCGGAGACAAGCAGGTACAACAAGGAGGTAGGCTGTTTTGCTCGCTGCAGAGTGTCTTCACAGGGACCTCATTCTGCACACAGAAGGAAGACAGTCCTCGCTTGAACGAAGCGCGGGGTGAAGAAACCTTGCCTTCCAGGTACTTCGATGATGGCGCGTTATGGTCGGGGTCCGAGCGTTGCTGCTGAGTCAATAGAGCTCGGGGCTGATGGGTGCCAGGAAGGCGTCCTCATCGTCGTCCGGCGGCGGTGTATCTACAGGGGCTCGTGAGAGGCAATCGGCGTCAGAGTGCTTGGGTCCGGACTTGTAAATGACGGTGACGACAAAGTCCTGGAAGACGCAGACTCCATCGAGCGAGTCGGCCAGAGGGGTCCTTCAAATTGGGAAGCCAGCAGAGCGCGTGGTGATCGCTGACCACCTTGAACGGTCGTCCGTACAGGTAGGGGCGGAATTTTGACGTAGCCCAGATGATGGCAAGGCACTCTTTCTCAGTTGCCGAATAGTTAGCCTCGGCCCTTGGAAGAGGGAACGGCTAGCGTAAGCATTGACGACTTTCTCCAGCCGGTACGCTTTTTTGAACGAGAACGGCGCCTAGGCCCACGCTGCTTGCGTCGGTATGAACTTCAGTATCGGCGTTTCATCAAATGCCAAGCAAGGATCGGTGGGGACTGCAAACGACGCTGAAGTTCCTTGAAGGCTTCTGCTTGCGGCGCTTCCCAATTAAACGGCACGTCTGCTTTCGTCAGTTGAGTCAGGGGCTCAGCGATGCCCGAAAATGTTTTCATAAATCGTCGGTAATAAGCGCACAGTCCGAGAAATCTGCGCACTACTTTCTTATCTGCTGGCGGTGGAAACCTTTCAATAGCAGCTGTTTTCTGCGGGTCTGGGCGTACTCCCTCTTTGCTAACGATGTAGCCTACAAACAGCAGCTCTTCGTAGGCAAAGTGGCTCTTCTCTGCTTTCAAGGTGAGGAGAGACGACTTGGCGTCTAGTACTGTTCGAAGTCTATTCAGGGGCTCTTCAAAGTTCGAGACGAAGACAACGACGTCATCTAATATACCAAACAAATTTGCCACTTCAGGCCTGACAGCACTGTATCCATTACTCGCTGAAACGTAGCTGGTGCGCAACAGACCAAATGGCATTGCCTTGAACTCTAATAGCCCATCCGGATTGATGAAAGTTGTCTTCTCGCGGTCTCTTCCGTCGACCTCAATTGGCAAGTAGCCGCTTTTGAGATCCATCGACGAGAACTATATAGCATTGCAGAGGCGGTCCAGTGTGTCGTCGATGCGGGGGAGGGGCTGACGTCCTTGTTTCTTATGTTGTTCAAGCGGCGGTAATCCACGCAGAAAGGAAGTGCGCCGTCTTTCTTTCTCAATAGAACAACTGGTGCCGCCCATGGGCTGTTTGAAAGGCTGGATGACATCGTCGCGAAGCATTTCTTCGACTTGGTCCCGGATGGCTTGTCTTTCTGGCGGTGACACACGGTTGGGGCTTTGACGGAGAGGTCAGACGTGTTGGTTCGTTATAATGCGATGCTTGGCAATTGGCGTTTGTCGGACCTTCTGCGATACCGAAAAACACTCACTGTAGCTTCGAAGCAGATTTTGGATCTGGTCTTTTCTGTTCCGGGGCAGGGCTAGGTTGATGTCGAAAGTGGGGGAGGTTCTCTTGGTCAGGCGAGTCTTCTGCGGAGGGGCCTCAGAAGGCGAAGGAGTCTCGTGCGTTGGATATTTACATCGAAGAAAGCAATCGTCGTTCCTCTGGTAATGTGCCGGAATTCTTCGCTGAAGTTAGTCAGCTGTACTTCGGCCTGGCCATTGAGGAAATGTGCGATGCCTCTTGGGATGCTGATTCCTCGGTCTAGAAGCAACTGCATGTTCCCCTCGGTGATGGCTTCAGCGTTAATGGCTTACGTGGCGCCTACGGTCATGATAACACTTGATCGGGATGGACGCTCACTTCTTCCTCCAGGACACTCAAGGCAACGTGATTTCCTCGAGTTTTTCATCCAAGCAATGGCTTCATCCGTCGAATCCGTCATTCAGCTTGCATCGCAGGTCGATGATCGACCTGATGCTCATTAAGGAAATCCATACCCAAGATCACTTCGCGGAGAGCATTGCGGTAGCACAACAAAGGTGGCCCCCTGCGGTGCGAATTTTTGGGCGTCCCAAGCCATTTTGACTTTTCTCTAATGCGCAGCGAATGTTCCATTCATCACCGAGTAATGGGCTCCTGTGTCGACTAGAGCGGTAGTTTTCCGGCCATCGATAATCACTTCTAAGTCGGAGATCCTGGCTCTTGCATTGCATGTCGCTCTCGGCTCCGGGTCACGGCTTCGTCGCTTATGCGAATCGCGGGTCGGGCGTGTGGTCGAAACTTTTCTGGGTTGCGGCTTCGTTTTGAAGGCAGCTTGCGTCGTGGTCGGGGGTTGTCATTTTGTGCGGCGTCGTTGCAACGAGTGTAGGTTCTTCGTGCGGCGTCGCGGGTGCAGCGTCTTCATGGGACGTGGTCGGTGGAGGATCTTCGGCGTTTCGCTTGTGAGCAACCTCACCTCCAGAGGTTGCTGTCTTTAGTTACGCCTACGGGGGCTGGGAGACCTTCCTCGTACTGCGGCTGCGTAGCTGCGGCGTGGCGACTCAGCGCGCGAGGTTGACTGCGATGGTGAGCGTGAAAAGCGGTTCGGCGTATGCTCCTCTCGACGCAGGTACTAGTCGATTTCCTGCGGACGTTGGCCGAAGCGTGGGTCGTGGGGCGTTAACAGAAAATCGTCAAAGACGTCGGTACGGGCAGTGACGAACAATATGGCCGACCTCACCGAAATGGAAGCACAACGGCCGGTTGTCGGAAGTCCTCCAGGCGCCGCATTTCGTGGGGCTAGAGCGTCGATCGTAGGCTGGGCGGGCGGGGGCAGGGAGGTGGCGTTCGGGAACAAGTTGTTCATGGCGGACAGGATGCAGGGGTTGTCGTTGGGGCTGAGTAGTCATTACTGCAGCGGCGTAGGTGATGGCCTGGGGTTCTGTGGTCGTCGGGGTGCCAAGTGGCTGTTGCACTGCTTCCCGTACCACATCCATCAAAGTCACTGCTTGTGGCTTTGGGGAGGAGGGCAGTAATCAGCGTAGCTCCACTCGGATGATTTCGCGGATAACTTCCCTCAAGCTGTCGCTTGTGGTGGCTGTCGTGTCCGAACGGATTGCACAGGCAGAGGAAGGGCGATTGTACTGCCGAGCTCGGACGTCGAGGGTCTTCCCAATCGTGCAGGCTTTCTTGCATGAATTCCTCGATTGTTTTTGGCGACTGGCGGATGAGGCAGCCAAAGGGTTCTTTTTTTACGCCGCGCATTAAAACTGAACTTTCTTGTCCTCGGTCATCTCGGGGTCTGGGCGGCGAAACAGGCGCTTCATCTCCTCGACATAACCACGGAAGGGCCGATTCGGATGCTGGATCCTGGACTCGAGGAGTCGTTATGCTCTTTCTTTCCTCACGACACTGGTGAATACGTTCAATAGTTCTCTCTTGAATAGCTCCCATGTCGTAAGGGACGACTCGTGGTTTTCGTACCACGTGCGTGCGGAGCCATGCAATGAGAAAAACACGTGTCCTATTTTTGCTGCATCACCCCACTTGTTGAATGACGCCACGCGCTGGAAATGGTCCAACCATTCTTCAGGGTCTTCGCCTAGGGATTCATTGAAAGTTGGCGGCACCCGCGGCTGCGCGGCGTCCCGCGACTGGCGGACGAGGCAGCCAAAGAGTTGTTCTTTTACGCCGTGCATTAAAAACTGAACTTTCTTGTTTTCGGTCATCTCGGGGTCTGGGCGGCGAAATAGGCGCTTCATCTCCTTGACGTATCCGCGTAAGGGCTGATTCGGATGCTGGATCCTGGACTCGAGGAATCGTTCGGCTCTTTCTTTCCTCACGACACTGGTGAATACGTTCAATAGTTCTCTCTTCAATAGCTCCCATGTCGTAAGGGACGACTCGTACTTTTCGTACCACGTGCGTGCGGAGCCATGCAATGAGATAAACACGTGTCCTATTTTTGCTGCATCATCCCACTTGTTGAATGACGCCACGCGCTGGAAAATGGTCCAACCATTCTTCAGGGTCTTCGCCTAGGGATTCATTGAAAGTTGGCGGCACCCGCGGCTGCTGCAGTATGATCGGTGTCGACATCTTCGGCGAGGTTGCGGTGCTCGTAGCAGCGTCTTTTCGCTGTCTAATGCGGTCCGGCAGTTTCCCGAAAATCAGGCTCCTCTCCCTGGAGACGTCGGCTGGCTCGCTTAGCTGCTGGCTCGTCCTAGCGAGCTCTTGAGCGAGCGCTGAGGGCTGGCTTCATGACTCGAACGGGCCGTCCGGAACATGGAAGTCTACCCCGCACCTCCACCAGATGTCACGTAGCGGTGACGGCAGCCGATGCAGCGATGAAGACGGACAAAAGGTCTTCTAAAAGAAAACAGTTTATTGGGGTGACTTGCACCCAGAATGGGCTGAATCACTTGGCGGCGGCGAAGCGGCAAGCGTGCTCGACGGTCGTCGAAAAGAATGCCCGCCGCTGTCCGCCGTGCTCAATTTAAAACTGATAGCGCATTTTCGAGATAAAGAGTGCAAACTTACTAGAACATTCCGTAACAACGTAGAATCAGCTCTGCCTGGCTGCGATCAATCGAGATAAATCTAGTCGCGTCTTGCGTCTCAAACAAAGCGATAAAGTTGTGTGAAGGCAGATTTGAAGAATGAACAAACACTGCAAATGTTCGCGCCATTATAAACGCTATGAATACGGCGATCTGATTATCTGATGTGCGTCAGTGCACGTCCGTTACCCTCTCCTCTTGTTTTGTTAGCTTGGTGTGTTGCTCCGTCTTGTTCGGTGCAGGCTAGATAAAATGACGTGAGGGTAGCGCTTTATTCACTTTACGCGCTGAAAAAACGCAGGTGGTAGGCCGTCGAATACGTATAATCACGGTCACGTAAAGAGGAAGCTAAAGGCGGCTGTTACACAGAATGACTGAAACGAGATAATCGTGCGGTGTGCGAGAAAAGTATGTAATCAGGCATCTGTGTACGCAATGCAGATATCGAAAGATCGTTAATGCACTTGAGTGTTTTCGCATCCTAGAGGTTGTCGCTGAGGGAGGTGCCATTACGGCGCCGAGTCTAAACTGTCCTCACTTCGGCGAAAGAAACCGGACAAAATGGAAGGCCTTGTCCACTAACGGTTGCTAATTAAAAGCTGTTTGTCAGGGTAGACGGACAATAGAAGGTGTTGAAGATACAGTTGTTTTGGCAGCAGCGCGGATAGCTGCTGACACTGAACGGAAAGTTGTCTAAACGGAAGCAATCTTCTCGGTGCACGAGACCAATTTAGGGGCACTATTTCAAAAATTCCTACCTTTATTGGCGTGCAGCGCAGTGGAGTGTACACTCAGTTTTGCCACGCCATTTTTTTCATGCTCTTTCTGAAATGAAACGTAAATGAGTTAGTAGCTGCTGCATCGAAAGCCTGTGCTTCCAGAAGGGGACGAGGTAAACACGAACAGAGCTGTTGCCAGATTACCTTGTGTTGTCCTCTGAGGTCCAGCTTGGATGGCAGAGGCCAGGGATGATGTTAGTGGCACAACATTATTCCTACCTTCAGTTTTTTTTTTAACTCGAGAGCGTTAAAGGCCCATTTCACCAGAAAATCAGGTGTCGGCGTTGTGAGCGAAAAACCACGAGCATGGCTCTGGCAGCTGGTCCGAAGAGAGCAACTGAAGAGACAGGTGGGCTAACGTAACCTGGCGGCGTCATCACAACCTGCCCACCGTGGTAGGTGGCAGTTAAATTATCAGTCACTCGGAAAGAGCAACCTGTGTCGCACAACGCCCACCGCTGGGAGCAGCTGAAATTGCGGGGCAGTGGCTTATCGCTTAACCGCTGCACGACTGCGCCAATACAGGTATCAGGACTCCCAGGGATCTATAAATGCAAAGCAGAGAATGACCTTCTATCTATATGGGAATTAACTCATTACTTTATTGCGTCATGCACTTAAGGCGGAGCTTAAGTGTCCCCTCCAGTTTTTTTCTTTCTTATTTATGATTCCGATTCTCTACCTAGGTTGCTGTCTAGGAAGTAGGGTACTCAGAACCTGGTGGGCAGGCTGTGATGACGCCACGAGGTCATGTGACCTCATTGGAATTTGCTACAGTTTATCTCCCATGGACGGTGGTCAGGTTGCTCACAATCCAGTGACCAGCCGGCCAGTGAATTTCTTCTCTAACAGAGGTTGGGATTTGGTGTGACGACAACAGCAACATTTTTGCTTTTAAAAATAAAAGCGCATGGCGGAATCTCATAAGGGTGCCTCGTCTCCTCAAAAACCTGCCACGAAAAAATGTCGCCTAAGCAATATTGTTGGATTTCCTCGTAAGAGATATTCGAATATCTCGTAAGAGAAATTGTTGGATTAAAGAAAAATAACACACCGTTCCTGATGTAATCATAGAGATGTCGCTGATGCGTTCAATAAACTTTTTGTTGATTGCGGAAGGAACTTGGTTAAGGCAAGCCCGTCAACAACATCTGGGTTAAGCCAACCTACAGTAACGCATAATACCTTTGCTTTCCAGGAGATAACCGAACATGAAGTGCACTCAATAATTAAAGCCCTGCAAGAAAACAAAGCAAGACAAAATACCTGCGAGGGTGTTAAAAGACAGTGTTGACACTCTATGCGCCCCCTTATGCAACAAATTTAACCACGCGATAAGTAGTCGCAAGTATCCAACAAATTTGAAGATAGCGAAAGTTGTGCCAGTCTACTAGACGGGTGAACCCAATGACCCCAATAGTTTCAGGCCAATATCTGTGCTTAGCTTAATAAATTCGCTTTTCGGCACCTGATACCTGCACCTTACAGCAGCGGGCGGGACAGCCCTCGATCAAGATTGAAAACAGCGTCACGTTCCGTGCCTGGATAGCTTTCATGCGTGCGATGAGCGGCCAAGGAAGGGAGACCCCGCTGTCACTACGCTACCGGAAGTACATCAGAAGTGCGTTGGGTCTCTTCGGAGTTTCGGAGTCAGGAGGAGAACTCGCCACTGCTATGCAGGAGATGGATCTGCTGACACTGGATGTATTAGGTCCCGCGATGGCCGATCCAGAACAGAAGATCCTGTGCATGTCAATTCACAAAATGATTGCAACTGTGACACCTGGCATCGCACACGGCCGCTGGTTGCCCCTTCTCAACGAGTACCTCGGCTGGGCGCGGCTCTTTTGTGGTAACAATGAAGTGCAGTTGGAGAACCTCGGGCTTCTCTGGGCTGTTGCTCACCTCCGGGCGCGTAAGGCTGAGACGCGGGAGGTTCTTACCTTCAGCCTAGGCTTTCGTGTGGTTTCTAGGTTGGATGGCAGACAAGTGAATTGCGAATGGCACACTTCAGCGCATCGATCATCCCTGGACAGCGCACACACTCCGTTGCCTTGTTGAAGAAGAAATCAGCACCGGCGTTGCATGGTCTAGCCTCTTTCCCAGACATCAAGGTGTAGAGACTGTTGTTCAGAATGTTCGAGACATCTTGGTTAGTGTCGTGGTGCGCCGTAGCAATATACCGCTCAGATATGTGGGTACCTTTTAGGCTGCGCCGCAGATTGGACAGCCGTCGCCTTAGCTCAATTGGTAGATCACCGGTCGCGATATTCGGAGGCTATGGGTTCGAATTCCACCGGAGGCATGGTTGTTTTTATTGCTGCTTTATAAGTAATTTGTAGCGCCAATCGACTGGCGCTACAAATTAAAAAATGGAAACATTGCCCTATGCTCCTTGGTTTCGGTTACTGTTGGCTTCCTTCATATGTTTGTGTGTGTGTGCGTGCGTGTGTGTGTGTGTGTGCGCGTGCGTGCGTGCGTGCGCGTGTGTGTGTGTGTGTGTGTGTGTGTGTGTGTGTGTGTGTGTGTGTGTGTGTGTGTGTGTGTGTGTGTGTGTGTGTGTGTGTGTGTGTGTGTGTGTGTGTGTGTGTGTGTGTGTGTGTGTGTGTGTGTGTGTGTGTGTGTGTGTGTGTGTGTGTGTGTGGTGTGTGTGTGTGTGTGTGTGTGTGTGGTTGTGCAAGAGAAGCCAACAGCCACAGAAACCAAGGTGCACAGGTTTTTTTAATTTGTGGTGTTGATCAGTGCAAATTACTTGTGAATATTTTTTCGCCTAAAGATAATTGATTATAAAGAAACATGGATGGAATGAAATATTGGGCAACTCATTTACCATGACAGAGGTGGATGAGTGTAGTTAGGTGTCCAACAAGCTTAATGTATGCAAGGGAGTGAGCACAAGAAAACAGAAATGAAACGTGAAATATCAAAAATAAAATACCGAAATAAAGGGTAGAATATCAGTACAAAAGCTTAAGATGGTAGGTGTTTTGTTTTTAGATGAAAATTTTAAACGGCAGAGCAGTTCATGGTGCGGGAAGAGGTAGACGATGACAGCAACAGCAAGTGCGTCACGCGCGGCATTCGGATCGTGGAGCGAGTAAGAGCACGAAGAAGAAGAAGAAGAGTGGGAGCAGCAGAGGCGGTGCCGGCGCTCACAGAGGGCAGAAAGAGCTAGAAGGCGAGCTTCCGAGGCTAACGGGGCAGTTACTGCCACCTCACATTCGCGACAACCACGGCAAAGTGCCCCGCTGTCCCGTCCGGGTTCAGCAACGTGGCCATTGCAGACGACCTACCAAGCGGCTCGCACAGCGGCCCCACTACCACATCCGCCGACTCGGACCTGGAGGCATTCTGGAGCCGGAAGAGCGTGGTATCTCGGCCGCGACGACCTGGGACCATCCGTCGCAGTCTCCGCGATATGGTCGATTTGAAGGGAATGGAGGAGCCGCTGCAGCCTGCGGCTCTGGAGGGGGCCCGCGGAGACGCCACAGTGTCCGCACCTGTGCATGCACCAAGGGCGGGAGACCACCGACGCCAGCTACCAGCACACCAAGGTACGGGGGCAGTCAGGTTGTCTCCCGCCGGGCGAACTGGAGGCTGGGCAACCGCATCAAAGTGGTCTTTCTACCTGTAGTTCTCGTCTTTGCCGCTACAGCACTCATCTACATGACCACGATGGAGTAGATGCGGATACAGCGCGGGGATTTTTGGCGCACAAGCCCGCTGCGACAGTGCGTTAAGCACGCAGATCTCCCGCTCCTCCCAAGTTGTGACAGCACAGGGTGCAAAATGTGCGGTCTCATCTCAAATCCTCCGTCAGTCGGTCACAGAACCCATTCAAAGACTGCTATCGATTTGTGTGTGACGGCTGGGAGAAACAGACCGTTTGCTGTCTTTTGTGGATGCTGCACAGGACATGATGTACACCCACGCGCTCAATAGCATTCAAAGGGATCCCGGATTTGTCACAAGTAAAAATACTGCAGCAGCGTCGGTGCCGAACGTCCGAAAAAGGGTAGGCGATTGGGTTGCGTCCTGCGTGCAGTATTCTCGGAACAGTATACACGAACTGAAAATGTTCATGAAGGAACGACACCTCCCATGGCCTGCTACATCTCCGAGGGATCTGTTAGAGGTTTTGCTCGACTTCTCAAGAAAGTGGAATCTCCACTTATGGTTCCACGAGACCTTATACCTGGCACCTTACCACAGAGGGACGCGACAGCCCTTGCTCAAGATTGGAAACAGCGTCATGTTCCGAGCCTAGATACCTTTTATGCGTGCGAAGAGCGGCCAAGGAAACGAGACCGCGCTGCCATTACGCTACCGGAAGTACATCAGAAGTGTGCTGGGTCTCTTCGAAGTTTCGGAGTCAGGAGCAGAACTCGGCACTGGTATCCAGGAGGTTGATGTGCTGACACTGGCTGTGTTAGGGCCCGCGATGGCCGATCCAGAACAGAAGATCCTGTGCATGTCGATTCACAACATGAATTGAACTGCTGCACATGGCATCCCAACCGACCGCTGGTTTTCACTTCTCATCGAGTACTTGGTTTTGGCGCGGCTCTATTCTGCTAACAATGAGGTGCAGTTGGAGAACAGCGTGCTTCTCTGGGCTGTTGCTTACCTCCGCCTGCGTAAGGCTAAGACGCGGGAGGATCTTACCCTCAGCCTAGGCCTTCGTGTCGTTACCGAACTAGGTTGGATGGCAGACAAATAAATTGCGAATTGCACACTCAGAGCATCGATCATTCCTGGTAAGCGCACACAGGCTGCTGCCTTATTGAAGTAGAAATCAGCACAGCCATTGCATGGTCTAGCCTCTTCCAAAGACATCAAGGCGTAGAGACTGTTGTTCAGAATGTTCGAGACATCTTGGTTAGTGTCGTAATACACCGTAGCAATATACCGTTCAGATATGTGGGTATTTATTAGGCTGCGCAGCAGATTGGGCAGCCGTCGCCGTAGCTCACTTGGTAGAGCACCGGACGCGATAATCGGAGGTCGTTGGTTCCGGTCCCACCGGCAGCATGGTTGTTTTTTCTGCTGCTTTATAAGTAATTTGCAGCGCCAATCGATTGGCGCTACAAATTAAAAAATAAACATTCCGCTATGCACCTTGGTTTCGGTGACTGTTGGCTTCCATCGTATGTGTGTGTGTTTGTGAGTGTGTACATGAGAAGCCAGCAGCGTCGTTCTCAATCCTCTTGAAGATTTCTAATAACTCGGGAGAAATCATCAGAGGAATCACCTCGAGTAAGCACTGGGCCACAATCAGGTGCCGACCACCTGTTAGCCGTGACTACCCCGACAGTGGATAAGATATTAGCGCTGATGAAGCAGGTGACATCCCTCATCGTGGAAGCTCTTCGGCCTCGTCATGGATAGCGCATCATCATCTATGGTGGTGCAGTGGAACTGTCGAGGATTCGCTAATAAGGCCTTTGAAGTGAACATCCGCCTTCGCGACGGAAAGCTGAAAGGATGGGCGTTCCTACTGCAAGAGTATAATGCACTCCCACGCCTTTCAGGTTTCTGCGCATACCATTCTCCCTCTATCCCTGATCGCCGTTGCACCGCCTCCTCCCTCAGTCCAGGTAAATCTGCAATTTATATTCACTGTTCAGTTCCGCACACACCGCTCGACCTTTCACGGTGGTGCAACACACGTCAAGAGGCTGTCGCCCTTCTCGTAAAACCTACACGCACACACATTGTCCTAGTTTCTTTTTAAAGTCGTCCTGGCTCCGCATCTCCCAATCTGGGATGGGTTCGTTTTCTACGTTCTACCAACTCGGGTATCCCTGTTCTAGTTGGTGGTGACTTCAACGTCGCACACACTGCGTGGGGTTACCCATCGGATTCCTCAAGGGGCCACACATCCAAGGGAGCTTTTCGGATCATTCCTTTCAACTTTTAGACCACCCCAATACTTCTTCCCGCCCACTAGGTGGCCTGTATTCACCTGATTTGACTTGGTGGTTAGGCTCCGGTAATCCTCGTTGGGCTGTTGATTCTGATACTTGGGGTAGCGATCACAGCCCTATTTTTATCTCCCTCACGCCTACGCGTCTACGGAAAATACGCCGCACTGTACGAATAACATCATGGGACTCTGTACGCGCAGACAATCATTTATCTACATTCAACCCCTCCTCAGCACTGTCTACTCTCTCTGCTGTTCTCGCTACTCACACTATTACTACTACTGTAAATGAAGACGACCCAAACCCGGACATGCATCTCTTGAATCTGTGGGCTCTTCGTCGCCAGGCGGATCTTTACGCTACTCGTTACCCCGATGACCCATCGGCTCTTCCTACTCTTCACCGCGCTACCGCACGGGCGCGGCGCTATGCAAAGCGGCTAGGCAGGCAACGCTGGGCTGCATGGTGTGCCCGCCAGTCCTCTACGCAGGGCAACCGACATCTTTGGAGAGTGTTTCACGCCATGGAGCGCCCTTCTCAGGTTGCAGATTACACAGAGAGCATTCGCCTCGCGCTAAATGTGGATGAGGACACATTTGCACAACAAGCGGCCCGTCAATTTTTTCCAAACCATGACTGCACCGCTACGTCTCCACTAGACTTATCGGTTACAGAGCCCTTCGATGGGATAACTTCTGACCTCACCATGGCAGAGCTGCTGGCCTCCATTGAACGTTTCAAAACTGATACTACTCCCGGGCAGATGCAGCGATGGCGTAGAGGTAGAACATCCGCCTCACGTGCAAGAGGACCGGGGTTCAAATCCTGGTGCCGCGCAATTCTCCACCGGGTTTTAAAAAAAATCCGCGTGTCGATGGAATTGCATAACCAGGCCTGGAGTGCGGCCGGATCTCGGTAACCAGAACCGACAACGCACTCTCTCACCAGAGCAGGATTTGGCCACCCTGGTGTAGTACTTATCCACAAACTTCTATGATCAAACCAATTAACCCTCAGCCCTCAGTCCCCAGCGGCTGCAGAGCAACTGACCACGGCGGCGGTCAGACCTGTGACGCAGCGGAGGGTGCTAAGAATCTCTGGCTCCGGACAGGCCGCCATTGGAATCTGAACCTGGCAACGTTTAACGCTTGAACTTTAGCTAGTGAGGCTAGCCTAGCAGTGCTGTTTGAGGAACTAGCGGGAATTAAATGGGATGTGATAGGGCTTAGCGAAGTTAGGAGGACAGGTGAGGCGTATACAGTACTAAAGGACGGTCACATACTGTGCTATCGCGGGTTAGAGGATAGAGGAGAACTAGGTGTGAGATTCCTCATTAATAAGGATATAGCTGGCAACATAGAGGAGCTCTACAGTATTAACGAGAGGGTAGCAGCTATAGTAATTAGGCTGAATAGGAGGTACAAGCTGAAAGTGGTGCAGGCCTACGCACCCACATCCAGCCATGATGACCAGACCGTTGAAAGTTTCTATGAGGACGTAGAATCGGCAATGAATAAAGTAAAATCGCAGTACACTGTACTGATGGGCGACTTCAATGCGAAGGTGGGCAAGAAGCAGGCTGACGACGACGCGGTAGGTGACTATGGGATAGGCTCTAGAAATAGCAGAGGAGAGTTATTAGTCGAATTCGCGGATAGAAATAATTAACGGATTATGAATACCATCTTCCGCAAACGATAAAACAGGAAGTGGACCTGGAAGAGCCCCAATGGTGAGATTAAAAATGAAATAGACTTCATACTATGCGCTAAACCTGGCATCATTCAGGATGTGGCCGTCCTCGGAAGGGTGCGTTGCAGCGACCATAGAATGGTAAGGTCTAGAATTAGCCTAGACTTGAAGAGGGAACGGAAGAAGCTAGCGAAGAAGAAGACCATTAACGAGTTAGCCGTAAGAGGGAAAGCACAGGAGTTTAGGATAGCGCTGAAAAATAGACACTCGGCTTTAACTGAGGAAGATGATCTTGATGTTCACTCAATGCACGATAACCTGACATCAATAATTACGGAGTGCGCAGTAGAAGTAGGCGGTAGGACAGTTCGAAAAGATACCGGGAAGCTATCTCAGGTGACGAAAGATCTGATTAAGAAGCGCCAAAACATGAAGGCATCTAACACTACCGATAGAATAGAACTAACGGAGCTCTCAAAGTTAATAAATAAGCGCAAGGTAGCCAACATAGGGAAGTTTAATATGGAGAGAATCGAGCATGCTCTAAAGAACGGAGGTAGCCTAAAAACAGTGAAGAGGAAACTAGGCATAGGTAAAAACCAGATGTATGCATTAAGAGACAAGCAGGGCAATGTCATTAGCAATATGAATAAGATAGTTAACGTAGCCGAAGAGTTCTACACAGACCTGTACAGTAGCCAATGTAATCAGAGCGTTAATGAGAAAGACAGCAGTGCACAGCAATGCGTCATCCCGCCAGTAACGAAAGATGAAGTAAAGAAAGCCTTAGAAGCAATGAAAAGGGGAAAAGCAGCTGGGGAGGATCAGGTAATAGCAGATCTCTTGAAGGATGGAGGGGACATCGTGCTAGAAAAACTAGCCACCCTGTATACGCAATGCCTTATGACCTCGACTGTACCAGAAGCTTGGAAGAATGCAAACATTATCTTAATTCATAAGAAGGGAGACGCCAAAGACTTGAAAAATTACAGGCCGATCAGCTTACTATCCGTTGCCTACAAAGTATTTACTAAGGTAATCGCTAATAGAGTCTGGGCAACGTTAGACTTTAATCAACCAAATGATCAGGCAGGCTTTTGTAAAGGATATTCCACAATAGATCATTTTCACACTATCAATCAGGTGATAAAGAAATGCGCAGAATATAACCAACCTCTATATATTGCTTTCATTGATTACGAGAAAGCATTCGACTCAGTGGAAACCTCAGCAGTCATACAGGCATTGCGTAATGAGGGGGTAGAAGAGCCTTATGTCAAAATACTGGAAGATATATATAGCAACTGCACAGCTACTATATTCCTCCATAAAGTCAGCAATAAAATTCCAATAAGGAAGGGCGTCAGGCAAGGAGACACGATCTCGCCAATGCTGTTCACCACATGTTTACAGGAGGTATTTCGAGGCCTGAATTGGGAACAGTTGTTAATAAGAATAAATGGAGAATACCTAAATAATCTGCGATTTGCTGATGACATTGCCTTGCTGAGTCACTCAGGAGGTGAACTGCAAATCATGATCAATGAGTTAGACAGGCAGAGCAGATCGATGGGTCTAAAAATTAACATGCAGAAAACCAAGGTAATGTTCAACAGCCTAGCAAGGGAACAACAGTTCACAATTGGCAGCGAGAGCCTATAAAGTGTGACGGAATACGTCTAGTTAGGGCAGGTAGTGAAAGCTGATCCGGATCATGAGAGGGAGATAACTAGAAGGATAAGAATGGGGTGGAGCGCATATGGCAAACTCTCGCAGACCATGAGTGGCAGTTTACCAATTTCCCTCAATAGGAAAGTGTACAACAGCATAATCTTACCGGTACTCACCTACGGGGCAGAAACGTGGAGGCTAACGAAGAGAGTTCAGCTTAAGTTAAGGACAACGCAGCGAGCCATGGAAAGAAAAATGATAGGTGTAACGTTAAGAGATCGGAAGCGGGCAGAGTGGGTGAGGGAACAAACACGGGTTAATGACATCCTAGTAGAAATCAAGAGAGAGAAATGGGCTTGGGCAGGGCATGTAATGCGAAGGCAAGATAACCGCTGGTCCTAAAGGGTAACGGAGTGGATTCCAAGCGAAAGTAAGCGGAGCAGGGGGCGGCAGAAGGTGAGGTGGGCGGATGAGATTAAAACGTTTGCAGGCAAAGGGCGGATGCAGCTGGCAAAGAATAGGGTTAATTGGAGAGACATGGGAGAGGCCTTTGCGCTGCAGTGGGTGTAGTAAGGCTGATGATGATGATGATGATGATGGCTACTCCCGGGCACGACGGCATACCTAACTCCTTATTCCGTAACTTGCAAGGGAGGGCTTTGAAAACCCTACTTGATACTTTTAACGAAGTGTGGCTTTCTGGCGTCATGCCGGGAGACTGGAAGCATTCTATTGTGGTTCCAATACCCAAGTCAGGAAAGCCTCCAGTATCTCTCTCGGCCCTTCGTCCAATTTCCCTTACGCCTACCATCTGCAAGCTTTATGAAAACATTCTAGCCGCACGCTTGTCGCGGTGGCTGGAATCCCATGATTGTTACCCAGATTCCCGAATTGGTTTCCGCCTACAAATTAGAGCGGAGGACGGCCTTGCTACTTTGGCTGCCGACGTGCTTTACCATTCTCCGCAGAGTCACCTTGTACGAACTGTAATCGCTACAGACATCACAAAGGCATATGATAACATCCTTCACTCTGCCATTCTTGCCTCCCTTCAAACTCTTCGTCTCCCTCACCGGTTACTCCTCTCCATTCACGCCTTTTTAGCAAATCGAACCTTCAGCGTGCGTGTCCACGGAAAGCCCTTTGGTAACTTCACTTCCAATAGAGGAGTGCCGCAGGTCTCCGTTCTCGCCCCCACAATATTTAATGTGGCTTTAATTCCTCTTGTTCGAGCCCTACAGTCCACCTCTTCTATCCGCGTGCTTGCGTATGCCGATGATATAACCTTGTGGTGTTGTCATCCAGATGCGTTTATTCATCAGTCGGTCCTTCAGCACGCGCTAGATGTATTGACATCTCGCCTCCCACCTCTGGGTCTAACACTCTATCGTAGTAAATCATGTTTCATTCGAATTGTATATAAAGCCGGCTTACGGAAAGCTCCATCTTTAAATTTTACAGTAGATAATTCTCTGATTCCTCAGATAGAAAGTGTTCGTATTCTTGGTCCTCTCCTCCATACATCTGGGACTGGCACTCCGCGGTTGACAGCCACCCGTAAATCGGCTCATGCTCCTCTAGGTCTGAGTCGTCGCATAGCTACGTGCTGTGGTGGCTCACGTGCTCATACGGCCCGCCAGCTTGTGCGCTCTATCCTTCCGCCACGGATAGTATATCAGGCACAATTTCAACGTCTCACCCGCAGACAGTGGGACTCCCTTGAAGCTATCAATCGTGAGGCTATGCGCGTCATAACATATCTGCCTCGTTTAACACCCATACCTGTGCTACAGGAATTCGCCCAACTGAATACACTCAGTTAACTCATCGAAAAACGGGTGGCAAATAGGGCTCGAAAACTGTCTCTCCAACTTCATCGTTTAAAGACACTTCCACCGTGGTCCTATTGCGAGCTCACTGACAATCGCCCCACTGTTTCCCCGTCGGTATCAGCAGCGTATCTGCCTGAAGGGTACATATTATGCACGGATGCATCACAATCTGCAGAGAGGCGAGTTACTGCTGTGTATAGTCTATCTCATCCGCATCTCAACTCTCGCGCGACGTATACTGCGGATACGAGCACCCCCCCGGCATTGGAACTTCAAGCCATTTATAATGACATTGCTTCCCTTCCGCTCGTTCCAAAACTCAATACAGTTCATATTTACACCGACTCCCGCGCCGCCCTTAAACAGCTTAAGGCTGTTCGACGGACATTCCAGATTTAACAATCAATTCATGTGCTCTGCGCAAAGTATCCATGTCCTGTGCGCATACACTGGATTCGCGGCCATGCCCAGGACCCACATAACATTCAAGCGGATGCTATGACTCATCTTCATACATCAGACGATCCGCCCCCTTTCCCTCTTCCCTCAGATCCGTTCCTGTCCCATGTTTCCGATTCCGAAGTTCTGCGCCAGCGAACACGCGCTCTAATTCCTCCGTGTTCGCACCCTCTCCCCCGTAGTCTTACTCGGCAGGAGGAGGTGTCCGTGCGCCGGATTCGGGCAGGGCGGCTCTGACACCATCTGTCCGTCATCGGTGGCGTGCCAAAGATCTGCAAGCACCTGACAGGTGCCCTCAGTGTACGCTCCACCGGACATATGTGATGTGCGGCACTTGTTGTGGACGTGCCCAGAGACGGATGCTATCAGAAAACGCCTCCTCAGGGAGGTGGGCCTGCGGTGAAACCGCGAAAGTGACTACGTGAAGTGGACTATGGACAACCGTTTCATTAGCAACCTCTTCGACTACCTCAGCGCAACGGTTCTTCACTCCTTCTTTTAACTTTCAATCCCGTGCATTCTTCCCCCCCTTCCTTATTTCAACTTATGCCTCAAGGCACACTTCTCGAATAAAAAAGAAGCCAGCAGCCACAGAAACCAAGATGCAAAGTTTTTTTTTATTGGTGGTGTTGATCAGTTGAAAATATTTGTGAATATTTTATCGCCAAAAAATAATTGATTAGAAAGAAACATGGGATGGCCTAAAAAATTGGGCAACTCATTTACAGTGATAGGGGTGGCTGAGTGTGCTTAGGGGTCCAACAAGCTTAATTTTTGGAGGGGGGTAAGTACAAAAAAGAAGAAAGTACGTGGAATAGCAAAAATAAAATACCCAAATAACGGGTAAAATGTCAGTACGAAAGCTTATTATGGAAGGCGTTTTGTTTCTAGATGAAAATTTTGAACGGCAGAGCAGTTCATGGCGCGTGAAGAGGTCGATGATGACAGCGACAGCGCGGGCACCACGAGCGGGATTCGAAACATTGCACGAGTAGGAGCACGAAGAAAAAGAAGAGTAGGAGCTGCAGTGGCGGTGCCGGCGCTCACAGAGTGCTCACAGAACTAGAAGGCGAGCTTCCGAGGCCGCCTGGGCACTCACTGCGACCTCGCATCCGCGACAACCAAGCCCAAGTGCCCCGCCGTCCTGCTCGGATTCAGCAACGTGGCCATTGCAGACGACCTACCAAGCGGCTCGCACAGGGGCACCACTACCACATCCGCCGACTCAGACCTGGAGGCATTCTGGGGTTGGTGGAGCCTCGTATCTCGGCCGCGGCGACCTTCGTCCATCCGTCGCAGTTTTCACGAGGTGGCCGTGTTGAACGAGATGGAGCAGCCGCTGCAACCTGCGGATCTGGAGGGGGCCCGCGGAGACGCCCCAGTGTCCGCGCCTGTACATGCACCAAGGGCGGGAGACCACCGACGCCAGCTACCAGCACTCCAAGGTACGGGGTAAGTCAGGATTGTCTTCCGCCCGGCGAACTGGAGGCTGGACAATCACATCAAAGTGGTCTTTCTACTTGTAGTTCTCGTCTTTGCCGCTACAGTACTCATCAACATGACCACGACGTAGTGAATGCGGGTCCAGCGCGGGGATTTTTGGCGCACAAGCCCACTGCGACACCGAGTTAAGAACGCAAATCTCCCGCTCCTCCCAAGTTTTGACAGCACACCGTGCAAAATGTACCAGTCTCCACTCAAATTCTCCGTCAATTGGTCACAGAACCCATGCAAATACTTCTATCGATTTGTGTGCGACGGCTTGAGGCAACAGCACCGTGTGCTGTCTGTTGTGGATGCTGCACAGGTCATGATGCACACCCTTGCGCTCAATGACAATCAAAGGGATCGCGGATTCGTCGCAAGTAAAAATACTGAAGCAGCGTCGGTGTCGAACGGCCGAAAAAGGGTAGCCGATTTAGTGGCGTCCTGAGTGCAGTATTCTCGGAACAGTCTACACGAATTGAAAATGTTCATGGCCGAACGACACCTCCCATGGACTGCTACACCTCCGAGGGACCTGTTAGAGGATTTGCTCGACTTCTCAGGAAAGTGGAATCTCCACTTGTGGTTCCAAGTAACCTTATATGTGGCACCTTACCGCAGCGGGACAAGACAGCTCTTGCTCAAGATTGGAAACAGCGCCACGTTCCGAGCCTGGATATCTTTGACTCGTGCGATGAGCGGCGAACGAAAAGAGACCCCGCTGTCACTAGGCTACCGGAAGAACATCAGATGTGTGCTGGGCCTCATCGATGTTTCGGAGTAATGCTAAGAAACCGGTGCTTTTCCGTTTTAACTGATTCCATACTCTGTGTTTATTCTTCGACGTTTGTCGGTTAAAACAGGAAAGTACGTGGTCGAGCTGTATGTTAGCAAGAACCTAAATGACCGGTGTTATACTTCGATGCGGTGAGGGGAACTGCTCTGCTTGTTCGTCGTGCTTGGTCACCACGGCAGTGGGACGGTGTGTGATTACAGCTGCGGACACGCATTGCTTGGCTGCGATGAGAGGTCGATGTGTGTAGTTTTGAAATATAAAGCTATGGACAAGATGCTAACCACACATTTCTAATTACGGCACACTTTTTCGGGGAGTTCTTTTAAAAACAAAAAAGCACCACGAGAAAAGCTTTGTAGCGATAGCTACATTACGGTAGGATTTCGAGCCTTCAGCTTGGCGTTGGCACGTGACGGTGGCGGCGCTGCCACGTGCAGTCGCCATGGTCACGTGGTTGGTCACATGACCAGCCACGTGGTGTGGAGCAGCTGCTGCTGCCGGTGGCCTCGGCACCGGCGAAACCGAGCTGCAAAAGCCATGCACATGTGCCGTGTCAAGTGGGACGAAGATGAAGAAGGAACGCCCAGCGAAACGGAGCGGCGCAAGACTGATTTAGCAATTCAACTGAGCAAGTTCCACTCGGCCAGCTGTAGCAATCGTGTCATTTAGGTTTAACCAGAGCTAAGCCACCGCCAATTTTTTTCTTCTCGGCTGCTCGCGGTGATGTCCATCTCTTCTCTATGCACAGCGTCCACGCTCCTCGCTTAGAACACGCGAAATTGTTTTGAAATTACAGTAGACTGTTGGGAACATCTACATAATTTACTATTAACTGAGTGTCATTTGCATAAAGCGTTGATTTTATCATCACCATCTGCCTAATTACAACCAGTGCGGAGCAAAGTTCTCTCATATCCATCCAATTAACCCTGGCCTGTGCCTGCGGCGGCTACCTTACGCCCGGAGACTTCCCGATCTCATTTGACCGTATGATTTTATGCCGCCCCCTGTTACGTTATCTTCTCTTGGAACCTATTTCGTTACTCCGATGACTAATCGGCATTACGTGCCCTACCCAGCCTACGCCTTTTTCTCCTTCGTTTCGAGAAGCATGTTCTCTTTCACTCTGTTTTCTTCTTGCCTGTTTAATGTTACACCTATTATTCTTCTTTCCCTGCGATGTCCTCAACTTAGTTTCAAGCCTGTTCCTTAGACTGAAGTTTTCGCCCCATAGGTGAGTACTGGCAAGGTACAACTGCTCTGTACTTTCTTCTCGTTCTATGCATCACCTGAAAGCGCGTGACAAATGCACTCCGGTCAATCCTTATTCGCCCTGTTTTTTTCACTATTGGGGGCCGTGTCAGAGGTTACTATTTGCCCTGAGCAGATGTATTCCCTTACCAGCTCAGTTCCACTTTGCATATCATAAATTGTTCCGCTCCCAGGTTCTTCAACATTAGTTCAGCTTTCTTCATATTAATATTTAGACCCATCGTTCTGCTCTGGTTCTCTAGACCCTCACTCATGCTCTGCGATTTCTAAGGCGTTATCGAGGTTCTTTTATTCCAGAATCTTCACATTCAAAACCTCTGAATATTTCACACGCAATGAATTTTAGCAAAGAGATCCTCTCTCCCTGTCTGGTACCCTGGTTGATTGAAATTTGATCACTTTCCATTTGTCTGATACTTTCTATAACCGTTGCACACCCAACTCCAACACCGTGGTTACGAAATTCTTGAATAATAGCTGACTTTTCCACTAAGTCAAATGATTTCTGCAAAGTATATATGAAGACTATATGTATGTAAGGGTTGCTTATATTTTTCGTATTTCTCTGTCACCTGATTGATGGTGTGATTACGAGATATTGTCCAGTACGGCCTTCGAGAAATCAGCCTTCACCGGTGGCTGACGGAAGCCTAAGGGTGTCCTTACTCTATTTGCCAATACCTTAGTATTTAGGAGGTTAATTTAAGGCTGCACAAATACCTAACTGCCTAGCTCCACGTAATGACACGTGCATGTGGCCATATTCATCTGCTTACTTTGTACACTGCTAAACACGCAGTACTTCGGCTTCACAAAGAGGAATATTAAAGCTGACAAAACCCTCATCGTAGCAAAATAGCGAGTGTTTCCTAATATTAGAGCTTGCTTTTCGGATATTTGGTGCATCTTGAATGGGAATACAGCGCAAAGACACGTGGACGGGAGGAGAGTGACACAGATACGTAATGGGTAACCGACCGCTTTAGTAGTGGTGTATTTTTGATTGTATAAATGATAAGAGGGTGCCGAACACACGTAAACTAGAAACAAAAACAAATCCAAATTTGAGAGGGCTCATATGAAAGAGACGTAGTGCCGAGCGTCGTGCGAAAGACAACAGTGCGAGCTGAAGCCAAACCAAACAAAACAAAACCAAGTTCAGCTACCCTCTAAGAAAGGTTATCTTTCCTTTCCTTTGTCACGCCTCCTTCAGGTGAGCATTGCTTAGGAATTGTTTTAAGTATATAAATTCAGCGATATCTTTCTATGCATGTATATATACATAACCGAAGTGAAAAAACGTTAGTTTCCAAGGTATGTAGGTGTAAGGAGATGGAACCGGCGAAGAGCACACGCACGCACACACACACACACGCACACACACACACGCACATACACGCGCGCACACACACACACACACGCGCACGCACGCGCACACACACACGCGCGCACGCACGCGCACACGCACACGCACGCACGCACACACGCACACACACACACACACACACACACACGCACACGCGCACACGCGCACACACACACGCACGCACGCACACACGCACACACACACACGCACACACACACGCGCACACACACGCACACACACATACAGTAATGTGCGTTTTTATCGCTGACACTCAAAAATTTCCCCGCCTCAACCGCTGGCTCGTTTGCGGTTGTAAGCGCCGTTTGGCACACGACCTCTGCAGGTGTGTGCAGGTCAGTGACGCAAAGTGCGTGTTTGTGGCCCCTTGCTGATGGAGGACTCACCGGTCCGACCACATCGACGTTCACTACCTGAAAGGGGTAACTAGGCCGCGTGAGTGGTGTGATAGGGACTCGGACTGTTGTTCGGCGGTCGGACCTCATTTGGCACCCATGACAGGTCCGACAATGCTCGTCGTTGATATCCGCATTGACTCCTGGCCAGTTGACGTTCATATTAATTCTGTTTGCCGTTTTCCTCCTCCCGAGGTTCCCTCCCCACGGGGACTCATGCGCCAGAATCATTACTTCCCTTCTCCTTTCCCTCGGCAGCACTAGCTGCTCTTAGAGTACGCCGGCAATTTTGTCTTTGTGATAGAGCAGCCCGTCCCGCACGAACATCCCGTGACTGCTCACTTTGCCCTGTCGCCAGGCATCGGCTAGGCTCTCGTCCGACCTCTGCGCATCGCGGAATACCTCATTCTCTTGCGCTCTTGTTTCCTCGGGACACATCTCGCTCTCGGCCACGAGTACGTCCTCCGTTGTCTGGTCTGCCTCAGCGTTTGCCCGTGATTGAGGTTCCTCCTCCCCACAACTATCTCCGGCCCGTGCGTCGGCCACCTCTATTCTCTGGCCGGAGATCTCGTAAGAGTTGCTGCGGGCCTGTTCTAGCATGTGCCAAGCCTCGGTGGAGAGCAAGCAGTCAGCTTCTTCGGACGCCAGCTCCTTCGTCACGGCACACAGCAGTTGCGCGCTCTCTCTAACATGCCGATCAGGGCCTGCGGCTACGCTGAGTGGCACCCGAGCTAGTCCCGCTACCATGCACTCTAGCACCAAATGCGGCAACAAGCGTGACGTTTCCTACCTGCTACATCAGGTTACTGGGTATAGCACCCTCTTTAATCACCGTTATTTCTGCGCCGGTGTCAATTAGCGCCCTGAGAACCACCTCGCCGCATCTCAAGTCGACGTACTTCAGAGATTCCAGTCCTTCCGTATTCATGGGCTCCGCACCCGACGGAAAGTCCACGGTAGCCCTCTGCCCGGGTGTATCTATACCTACGTCTCCGTAGCTGTCAGCGGCGCTATCTTTGCCTTAAGCTACCCTGTTTACGCTTTTCTACTGCGTGTTCCCATTTGCCTGATTTTTAGGGCACGACCGGGCAAAATGTTGGTCATTGCAAATAAAGCATGCCGAGGGCCTCGAAGCATGCGGGTTTTCTCGCGAAGCTGGGACCGACTTTTGAAAAGCTGCTGGTTGGTGCGCCGCAAGGGGCCTTTTGGCCGCCAATATTTGCTTCTTTCCTGAGCCTTTACCCTCACAGTCCTCGAACGCCTCCTCTAGCTTCCCCATTTCGTGAGGCTTCACCCAGCTGTATCCTTCCTCTCGCTTGACATATTTGTACTGTGCCTCGGTGCTCAACGCCTGCTTCATCTGATCTGCCACGTTCAACGAAACTAGGTCCTCTAGCGTCTTAATTCCCGCGCCAACATGTAAAAAGCATAGTAGCTCTCAATGCGCGACGCGAAGTGTTGCCAGGTCTCGTTTCGCCCTGGCAGGGCACAACGGAACTGCCTGAGGTAGTCGCCTGGGGACAGTTGGAGCTCGTACAGAATGATCTGTTTGACCCGATCGTAGCTGTCGAGCACTTCGGTAGAGAATTTTGAGAAAAGGTGCGGGATTCTTGCGCTTACAAGAGGCAAAAGTAAATGGCTCTTAACCTCGTCCGGCACCATATAGGAGCGAAAAATGCCCTCGACTCCCTCAAGCCATACCGGCACTTCTGGATCCGTCGGAATGGGAGTCAGCAAGCTCTTTAGACATTTAGTGAAATACGCTAATGTTTCTTCGCGCGTCTGCCGCCCACCCGCCTGCGAGCCCTGTGGTGAACCGGTTGTTTGCAGCTCCAACTGCCTGGTTCTTTCTGGCTCGATAAGCAGCGTGTTTTCCTCAACTCCTGCTTCATCTCCAGCCGCCACATGGCCGCATTTGAATCTGCGGCATCACCTGCCCCCTTCGCTGCTCCCGTCGCACTTTCTGTTCACGGCACTTGATCCATACTCGAATCTGTGCTGTGGCTCCCATTCTCGTCTGTACTCATTTTTGCCACAACTGCACCCCTACGCAGTATCATGCAAAAGGCCCGTGACTCGCCTTGACGCCTTAATTCCGCATCAGTGGGTTCTGAGGACCAGCAGAAGAACCACTCACCTTACTACAGGAGTAGCATGCCCTGTCGTCCCCGACACGCGCGTCTGAAGCGCATGCGTCTCGCTCTCAGGTCTATTTTAGGCACATTCCCCTTCCTTTGCCGTCCGTAGCTCTCGTTGCTTTCCGTTTGATGTGAGGCTCGGCAACCGTGAAAGTACACGGCTAGTCCGTCAGCGGCCAATGAGCCTATTGTGGTTTGATGGCACCGCTGTTCGATCCGTTGAGCTGGAACTCTGCGGCGGCTGTAACGCTAGTCCGTCAGTGCTGATGTGTCGATCCGTTGACACACAAAGAGCCGGTTGTTCCGTCCGTCAACCGCTGCTCAAGGAGTCGACCGGATGCTGCGAAGTCGGTCGCTAGGCACTGGTCTGCCTTTCCGTTGACGCATTGAGCACCGCTGGCTGGGTCCGTTGGCCGCAATGCTGGACGACTTTTGCTGCTGTCCTCTTCCGGCGGAGACGTTACTCAGGCACGGTCCATCGGCCCTGTCGTATTCGGCCTCGAAAGGTTTGAAGGTCGCCGAAGTCTGACAGAAAGCGCTGATCCTGTCGCAGGCTGCACCAGTAAAGATTTTTACTTCTTTCTTGCTCTCCTTCGCGTTAAACTCTCTCTTCTTCATAGGTTTCGTTTCCCTGCTTCGCCAAATAAACCTCTCGAATTGGCCGGATTAACTGAGAAAATGGATTTAATTATACACTTGTTGACAACAATAAAAAGTAGAGTGCAGTTAAAATGACAGCAGCATATATACAGAATAACTGAGCTGGGCCGCCCTTCGACCTAGGACAGTCCGTCATCCTAAGCGAGCATGCGGGAGGAAGTCTGCCTCCTACAGAGCACCGGCCTCCACTGCCGCCCCGCTCAGTGCTCGCGGCCGTGACAGGGTTTCTTCCCAAAAGCAATCATTCTTTCGTCACTCCCACATTCCCAACCTCACTTTCCCCCAGATTTCTGGGAATGGCTGTATCGCAGATGGGGCTGGAACGCCGACACATCTGTGCCTCGGTCCGCCATGTCAGGAAACCCATTCTCGCGGAGAAGCGCAAATTTACGACCAGTGGTTCCGAGGTTCAGCAAAGAAAAGCGCAAACCCAGCCACCTAACTAACGCGCGGGGTGTGGTTCGCCGAAGGCGTTCGGAGATCCGTGCTCTAAATGGTGCGCGAAGCGCCGTCTATGGAGACACGTGGTGCCTCCCATGTCATTGCGAGAACAAGACCCGGCAAACTCATGCTCTCTCTACGCAAAGTCGGAGTTGACCCGCGTTAACAAACACATCGAAAGCCGGGTGATGAACGCGCGGACCGTGTCGCCTAAGGCACCCGGCCTCCGCTCGGACCGACAAACAAAAGACAAACCGAAGTTCTCCCGTGGAGGCGCGCGGCCTCTCGGCCACGCGGGTCGGGGTGCAACTGCACAGAACGCGACTGCGCACCACAAACCAAAGACAAACAAAAGTTTCCCCCGAAGACGCCTGACGTCTTGGCGACGCGGCCTCGGGGGTGCAAATGCAAAAAAAGAAAACATACAAGCAAAAGAGACGCGAACAAGCTGAAGCGCATGACGACCTTACAAGGTGCCGTAGTTGAGGGCTCCGGAATAATTTCGACCACCAGGGGATCTTTAACGTGCACTGATATCGCACAGCACACGAGCGCCTTAGCGTTTTTCGTCCATAAAAGCGCAGCCGCCGCGGTCGGGTTTGAACCCGGGAACTCCGGATCACTAGCTGAGTGCCCTAACTACTGTGCCACTGCGGCTACCGGAGGTGGGGCCAGCGGAGGAGCTCTGACCTTCCAGCGTGCAAAAAGTATACGAGAGGAGAGGGAACAGAGCAAAGACTCTGAAATTCTAATTTTGACTACAGATAGCCTTTACAGAGCGCGTTTTGAAGTTTCTTCCTGGACATTATTTGTGAAGAGGCGTGCTTTAACACCCCAGCCAAATTGCAACTTTATTAGAGCCCCTTTGAGAGCCCCTAGATTCCCAGGTGGTCAAAATTATTCCGGAGTCCTCCACTACGGGGGAGGGCGCTGCGATCATCGAGGTGGGCGGACGCGTTCACATCGGCTCTGTCTTCTACAAATAATTTCGCAGCGATTTCAACTGTATTTCATCGCCAACCTTTCACCAACGGATCTGTGAAGTCGAGAAGAATCGGCCGATACCCAGTTTTGAGGTGGGTCACCATTCTTCGCAGAGATATTGCACTTTCTGCGCTCCGACCCCGCCATAGCCTCACTAGGTCTAGGCGTGTACGCCAGACGCTAGGCCTAGCAGGCGCAACCGCTGCGCGCCGCTGACAGACGCGGCGCCACGTATACGGACTCTCTCCAACGAAGCTGCACAAGCCGACGAACGTGACTCAAGAATGAACGTGCAAGTGATGAGGGAAGACATTTCCGACGACGAAATTACCGAAGAAGCCGGATCGAAGACCGCTGGAGCGCGGCGTTCGAGACCCCGAGCCCACCGTGCGAATTCGACGCACGACATCGATGCAAGAGCGAACGCGGCTGGCACCGGCCAGCAAGGTACGAAACCCAAGCACGTCAAAGGAAAGGTTATCAAAGCGGGACGCAACACCAGACTACCGAAGGAGGAAATTAAGATTGTGGTCCGACCTAAAGGCGGCCTCGACAACTTTAAGGTCGGCGCCCCGACGGACACCGACGCAATCTTCGCGGCCGCCGACATAACGGGAGACGAAACTGCGGAAGACACGGTCTGTCCGAACTCGTACCAGAACATCGTCGTCGTCAGCACACCGAAACGAGCGAACGCGGACCGCTATGCCAAACTGCAGCAAATTCACATCCAAGGGAAACCGCACGAAGTGAACTCGTACGAAACGGCACCCGATAATAAAACCAAAGGAGTGATTCGTGGCATCCCCATTGAGGACGGACCCCGAGCACTGGACGAGATCATTGAAACCCGAGAAACCCACTGGCACTGACGGCCAAACGCATAGGCACTACGACCACGGTTGTAATTGCCTTCGCCGGACTCAAAGTGCCCAACCTCGTCAGGTACGGCGCAACATTCGTTCGTTGCACGTTGTATCGCAAGCAAATTGACACCTGTTACAAGTGCGGACGCCTCGGCCACCGCATGGACGTTTGCCCAAATCCCGCCAACCGCATTTGCCGCCCGCAACCCAGAGCAGGGGCACCAATGCTCGCCCAAGTGTAACCTATGCGACGGCGCTCACATGACGGCCGCCAAGGCCTACAAAGCAAGGTACAAGACTCCGTATGTGATTCGCAGGCGACGATGGGAGCGCCAAAACGCACATGCCGAACTGACACAGCAAGACTTCCCGCCCATCCAGCCGCACAGACCCAGATCCACGTCGTCATTGCGTGGCCGGTCTCGGTCGCGGAGTCGTCAAATGCACAACCGCGCTCCGACAAGATCGAGATCCAGGACGCCAACTCCCGGAAACAAGGTGAGCTGGGCGGCCAGTCCGGGGCATCGCGCGGGAGGGGGTTGTAACAGCGCCTGCAGTCCCGGAGCAGAATCAAAAAGCCGATAATGTCATTTTAGATGCGCTAAGGAAAGAGAACGCGGTAATACGCGAACAAGTCCGAAAGCTAATGCAAGAGATGCGAGAACTCAGACGCGAGCGTGCCGGAATGGAGCAAAACAAAGAACACACAACAGTAGGAACCGGCGAGCGTTCCTGACGCGGACGCGCCCGCCCCTAAGAAATGGACGATACAAAAACACCACGAGGGCGGTTTCGAGAGCCAGGTGAGAGTGGAAATCACAGACATCAAGAAAATGCTATGCACAATGCAGGGTACCATTGAGACAGACCCTACACGCATCATTCCTCGGCTTCGCAAACAGGAGCACTAACCTTGAAGGAAACATGCAGATAATACTGAATCACTCCGTATTCACGCAACACGGACAGGCACCGGCGAGCAGTGATGCGGGACCAAACCACCATCATGGGCAGCCGGGTAACTTGCATCAGCATCAACATGGCCAACGATAACGAAGGGATAGTAATATGGCAGTGGAACTGCCGCGGCTTCGTTCTACACCAGGATGTTCTACAGCAACACATCAGGCACGCAACACGTAAAGCGGACGTAATATTACTCCAAGAAATGCTCACCAACGCTGCTACCTTAACAGGCTACAAAACGCAAGGCAGCAAAATCGAGGGGAAGGGTGCATGAACGCTCGTTAGGAAGCGTATCCCATTCGTTGACCTCGAACTAAGCGGCGTCCAGATGGAACACGCTCTCATCAATGTGATATCCACCAAGTCGAGGTAACAAAGTATATTCATACTGAACGTATACAGCAGCCCGTCGAAAAGCCGCCAACGCTTCCGAGCGCTGTTTCAGAAGACGCACAAGATGGCCCGATCCCGGACGCTGATTGCATGGGGAAATTTCAACGCGGCAGACACGGCATGGGGTTACGGCTACAGCATGACCAAGGGAAGACAGCTCAGGCAAGATGCGCCGGAACTCGTCTTCACGTTATTTACGGATCCGGCGCACCCAACGTGAATCGGTAACTCCACTACCAGAGACACGACCCCGGACCTGACGTTCGTCCGAAATTCCGGGACGACGGCTACCACGTGGAAAAACACGTCGACCGACCTGGGCAGTGACCACATGATCGTCGAAATACACTTACAGACTATGGACAAGGCACAGGGCAGTAAGCGAAATTTCAAACGGACCGATTGGGAAGAATTCAGAAATAAACAAGAACAACAAGAGTCTTCAGGAGAAACGATCACGGACATCGAAGCCTGGACCCGCTCACTGGTTGCAGACGCCAAAGCGCAAGCCAACACCGTCGAAACCGAGGTTGAAACTGACAGGATGGACAGCCGCCTGGCGCATCTAATCGAGGCGAAGAACTCTGTCCTGGCCAGGTGGAAGAGACAGACACTCAATCGGAGACTCAGAATGAAAATAGCGATCAAGCGCAACATCGAGGAGCACTGCCGAACGCTCAATCGCCGGCAATGCGATGAGTTATGCAATGCAGTCGATGGCCAACTACACAACGGGAAATCGTGGAACCTGCTCAGGCATCTGTTGGACGAAACGAAGACAAAGTCCCACCAGAGGAACTGCCTCGCACGCCTATTGCACAAGGAGCTCGAGAAGCACGGTGAATATGCAGTGACCGCCCGGTTTCGAGCGAAGTACTTGCCGCACACTTCGACCGCACAACACGGCCCATATGAGGGGAATCTGAACGCATAATTGGATAAGGACTTTAACGTAGAAGAGATCAAGACGGCGCTGCACAACCTCCACAGCCTATCGGCGCCGGGCCCATGCCCGGCAGTCGAATCGCGGCCTAAAGAATCTCGACGACCGATCCGTGGAACAGTTAACGGCATTCATCAATGAGTGCTGGCAGCGCGGCAGCCTCCCGCAACAGTGGAAAACTGCGAGAATGATACTAATCCCAAAACCCGGAAAACCGCCGAGCCTCGGCAACCTTCTCCCCATATCCCTAACGTCGTGCGTCGGCAATACCATGGAGCACGCACTGCTTAACCGCTGGCAAGCCCACTTAGAGCAGAAAGGGGCATACCCACGATCCATAATAGAATTCCGCCCCTAATTATCCACGCAAGACGCAATGTTACAACTGAAGCACCGGGTGCTTGATGGCAAGACGAGAGGCACCAGGGCGATTCTCGGCCTCGACCTTGAAAGCGTGTTCGATAGAATCGCGCACTCGGCGATCCTACAACAGATATCGCGGCAAAACCTAGGTATAGGCTCGTACAACTACGTTAAAGATTTTTTCACACACAGGCGAGCCTTTTTAGTGGCAGGGGATATCCAGCTAGAAGAGCAAACGCTGGGAAGCACAGGCGCCCCGCAGGGCTCCTTCGTCTCGCCCATGCTCTCCAACCTCGTCATGATCGGGCTAGCAGAAAAGCTCCAAGAACTCGAAGACGTCCGGCACACCATATACGCCGACGACATAACACTCTGGGTGCACGAAGGCAGCGACGGTCACTTCGAAATGGCACTGCAACTAGCAATCGAGACAATAGAGGACTACCTTGTGGGTACGGGTATACTATGTTCGCCTACAAAGTCGGAACTCCTACTCTACCGCCCTACGCAGAGGAGCAGACCACCCGGGTGTGGTCAGAATGCGGCAACGACCAGACGAGAATACGAAGAGATCAGACTACGCACGAGCAACGGAGCAACCATCCCGATAGTGCGCAGAATTAGGGTCCTTGGCATGATAAACGAAGCCAATGGCGTGAACGGCGAAACTATCACTAAATTACTGCACAAGACGGCTAACGCCATACGAATCCTCAAGAGGGTCACCAGCAAAAGAAACGTAATGAGGGAAGGAAGGAAGGAAAACATTTATTGAGCTCTAGAGAGTAAGTGAGGAATTTGGCGGAGAAAGATGGCGTCTTCTGTCTTCTTAGCAATGGTCGTCTGCCCCCAGTCCAGGGCTCCGCTGGATGCCGCTACCAGCTGTGCTCGCCAGATCAGCCCAAGTTGGACGCCCTGACGGTCGCTGGAGAGCATTCCTTCCCATTGCTCCGCACTCGGGTTTGGTATTTTTGGTGCCACCTCTATTTTCTGGCAGGCCCACGTTATGTGAAAGAGCGTGGGTGTTTCATGGCACCATGGGCATTTGTCTGTGTATTGGGTGGGTTGTATTTTGTTGAGTGTATTTAGATTCGGGTATGAACCCGTCTGTAGCAGCCTCCAGGCGACGGCGTCTTCCCTGGAGAGAGATTTATGTGTTGGGGGTACCGTTTCCTGCAGCCCTTGTAGTGGTTTAAGATTGCCGAGTAATCTCTAGGGACAGGTTCAGCTTCCTCGAGGTCGCTTGTTTGGGGAGCTCGGTAACAAGTGTACCCTCGAGCTACCCTGTCGACCGCTTGGTTGCCTTCCACTCCCGCGTGTCCCGGCGTCCATACTATTGTATGTTTTATTGGTTCTTCTTCTGTGCTTTGTTTGGGTCGGTCCCGAGAGCGGAGTATGCTGAGCGCTCTGTGACCTATTCGGCCTAACATGAAGTTTCGGCATGCCGTTTGAGAGTCGGTTAGTATTGTTAAGGATCGCTTAGTCCGGTAGCCCTCCGCTGCCGCTAGAGCGACGGCCACTTGTTCAGCCTCGACTACCGTGCAGTCCCATAGCGACGCGCTGATGATTTACCGCATGTCCGAGTATATCACAGCTGCTACCGCGTTGGAGTTGTTTTGTCCCGTCCTTCTGGGGTATGTGGCTGCGTCCACATACACCGTTGTTGTCTGGCGGGCTAGTGATTTTTGGATGTACTCGGCTCTCGCCTTTCTGCGTTCTTCGTGTAGGTTGGTGTCCATATTCTTGGGGATGGGGGTCACTCTAACTGTGCCCCGTATGCCGTCCGGGATAGTAGCGGTTCGCTGGATTTCTTGTATTTGTTCGTTGCATCCCAACTTCTGCAGAAGCTTCCTGCCAGACATAGTCTGCTGTAGTCTCTGCAACTGGGCGACGTGTTGTGCCTCTCTCAGTTCTTCAAAGTTGTTATGAAGTCCTAGTGCTTAAAGCTTCTCTGTGGATGTGCATTGCGGTAGATGGAGTGCTGTTTTGTATGCTTTGCGTATAATCGCATCAATCTGTTGGATTTAGCTTTTGATTGGGTTGTAGTATGGAAGACTGTAGGTGACTCGGCTGATCACCAGGCTCCTGACCAGCTTTAGCGTGTCTTCTCGCATGCCCGAGCGTTTATGGGAGACGCGCGTGATCATGCGGGAAACTTGTAGGGTGGAAGCTTTGAGTAGAGCAAGTGCATGTGTACACCGTTGGTTTGATTGTATCCACATGCCCAAGATTCTTATGAGTATTTTCTCTGGTATGGGTTTTCCCTCTAGGTAGACATTGAGCCTAAGCTCGTCGCTGTTCGGGACTGACTGTGCGGTTTTGTTTCCCTCTCCAGACTCTGAGCAGTTCTGATTTTTCGGTGAAGCATGCTAGCCCTCTCGCGTTTACGTAGTTCTCTACACAGGTCGCTGCCTCCTGTAGTATTTCATCCTTTTCTTTTAGTGAGCCCGTATTTGTCCAGATGGTGATGTCGTCGGCATACATGGCATGGTGTATCCCTTCGACTTCCTTAAGATGTTTTGCAAGGCTGACCATTGCAACGTTAAAACGCGTAGGTGAGATGACCGAGCCCTGGGGAGTTCCCTTGTTAGGGGTGTGGAACTTCTCCGAGCGGAGTTCTCCCAGCCCTATCGTCGCTGTTCTATTTGAGAGCAAAGCTTTGACGTAACCGAAGGCCCTCCTGCCGCAGTTCAGGTCGTCCAGACCTGTCAGGATGGCTTCGTGGCTTACGTTGTCAGAAGCTCTTTTGATATCCAGTGTCATTACTACTTTCTCTCAGTCCCTAGGGACGCTACTTAGAACTCCTTCTTTGATTTGTAGAAGTACGTCTTGGGTCGACAACTTCGCCCTGAATCCGAACATACTGTGGGGATAGAGTTCGTGATCCTCCATGTATTGTTGTAGCCTTAACGTTACCACTCTCTCGTACAGCTTGCCGAGGCACGATGTGAGGGAGATGGGTCTAAGGTTCTAGATTTGTAGCTTTTTACCCAGTTTTGGAATCATAACCACCTCTGCATGCTTCCAATCCTCGGGAACGGTCTCCGCTGCCCAGTGCTTGTTGAGGAAATCGGTTAATTCTGCGACTAGCTCGTCACTGAGGTCGCGGATGAGTGCGTTGTTGATTTTGTCCGCACCCGCTGCCGTATTCCTAGTTGTGCTTCGAATTGCAGCATAGACTTCTTCTCGTGTGATGGGTCTCTCTAGGTTTGGATTTTCTTTCCCCCGATAATCTCTTGCATAGGTTCTCGGGTTTGTGTCCCCGAAGCACTTGATGCGCACTTTGTCCAGGAGTTCCTCATCGGTTCCTTCAAACTGGTGGATTAATCGGTATATTGCTTTATTGTTTTCTGCTTTGGTTTGGTCGGATCGATGAGTGCTTTCAGGATATGCCATGTCTTAGCTGTGCTCAGAATTCCGTTGAGGGAGTCACTGAATTGCTGCCAGTTCGTTTTCGCCAACTGTACTGCGTACTCCTCTGCTTTCGTTGTAATTTATGCTATTTTAAGTTTGAGCTTCGTGTTGTGTTTCTGTTTCTTCCACCTCTTGATTAGACCACGTCTGGCTTCCCATAGCCTAAGGAGCCTGGCGTCTACTTCGGGTGCCTGTGTTGTTCTCTTGATCTCTTTGGTGTGCTCATTTTGCCTTTGCTTGAGTATGTTTCCCCATTCTTCAATCGACTGAATCCCTCCTTTGATGAGGTGTTCGTCGCACGCTTCTCTAAAGGCGTTCCAGTGTGTGATTTTAGCCGTACCTAGTTGCCGCTTGAGTCGATCGGAGGCCACTTGGGTTTTGATTATGTAGTGGTCACTCCCCAGATATTCCATCAGGTTTTCCCATTGCGCCTGTCCCGGACCCTTAATGAAGGTGAGGTCCGGGCAGGTGTCGGTACTGACACTGTTGCCTATTCTGGTCGGAGTCTCTTGGTCTGTGAGTAAATTGTAGCCTGCAGTTTCTGCCGCTTCCGCTAATGTCTTTCCTTTAACGTTGAAATTCTTGTATCCCCTGCTTTTATCCCGGGCATTAAAATCGCTAAAGACGACTAGCGTGTTGCCCTTTGCCAGTTTGCTGGCGCATTGAAAAAGGTCTTGGAATGTCGCTTTCCTATGTTTCGGCGGGCTGTAGGCATTAACGATGAAAATGCTGCCCCTTGTCCTCTGTTTCTGTGGAATAATTTCAATGATCACATTCTCTATGTCCATTTCAGCTATCCTGTCGTGGCTTATGGCTATGATCGCTTTGTTGACTAGGTTTGCTGTCCTTCCTTTTTCCTTGGTTTCGTAGCACGTGCATCCTCCTAGGGTTGGTGTGATGCCCGTTTCCTGAAGCACTATAATGTCGGGTGGCATTTGCTGTGCGTGAATGTACTGTTGAAATAGGTCTTGTTTCCTCCTATAGCCTCTGCAGTTCCATTGCCAAATTTCTAGGTTTTCTTGTTTGCTTAAGGTTTTGTTGGCCATGTTTAAGCTTCCGTGTTGGTTGTTGTCGTGTTGGCGAGGGCCGCCAGCGCGGGATTATGATACGCCTTATCTCTAATATTCTCAGTGAATTCTTGCTTGCGGACTGAGCTCCGTATCTCTATAATTTGTAGTTGCATCTGTTTCATCATCTGCTGCATCATCTGCTGCCTTTCAGCTTTGAAGTTGTTGAAATCCTCATTGCCTGCTTGCGGCGAGGGTGGCGGTTGGATTTCCTCAGGTTACGGCTGCCGAGGGCTGTTTGGTCTCTGTTCCTTAACTTCCTTCGTGAGCTCGGCTACTTGGCGTTCTTGCTTGCTCTCTGTGACACGGGCGAGCTCTAGTTCGCGTCTTAGGGTTGTGATAACTTTGTTCGCGTCCTCCTGCTGCTTGGGCGCGTTATTGTTGTTTGTATTTGAGTTCTGTTTAGCTTCTCCACCCGAGTGCGGAGCAAACCAAGGATTTCCTGCTCCCCAGCTCACCTTGACTCCGGTGTTCCTTGCGGGTTTCTTCTGCTTTTGCTGCTGTTGCTGCTGGCCAACCAAGGGCAACAGGGGCGCGAAGGACCGTGAACGGCTCCTCAACCGGCTCCGTGACGCCCGGGATCTCGAACGGCTCCGCGAAGTATCCCCCTCAGAGCTGAAACACCGCGGAATCTTTCCGCGCTCGTCCCGACTGCGTCTTCTGCCGTCGTGGCTGCCGCCGCCGCCTCCGCTGCCGCCGTGGCGGTTGCGCAGTTCTCTAGTCTTCTTCAGTTTGTCCTTGCACTCCCTGGCTCCGGTGACGTGGCTGCCGCTGCAGATCAAACATTTGGGTGTGCATTGGTGGCCCTCCGCCGGATGTTGCGTGCCGCATTGCTTGCACGCCTTGGCTTCCGGATTCGGGCACACGTCTGACCGATGGCCTTGTTGACAGCAGATGTAGCATACCTGCCGCGTGGGGCGATTCGGGTAGCACCACATCTCGCCTCCTTAAGAGATGACTTGCTTCGGGACTATGGGACCGTCGAAGGTGATGACGGCCGACTTGGATTGTCCTAGCATTCGAGCGCTGTGGATTTTAACTCCTTGAGTGCGCACTCGTAGGTTGGCTTTCAATTCTTCCGGCGATGTACCGGGATCCACTCCGAGTATCACACCGCGGCGAGTGTCTTCCGGGGCTGCCACGTAAGCATTTACTTCGTATGAGCTTTCCCCCAAAGTGAGACTGGAAATGCGTCTCACGTGTTGGGCGGCCATCTCGCTTGCCGGGCTCACTATTATGATGTTGGAACCGGTGCGAATCCTGATGATCAGATCTTCTCCATTACATTGTTGGTTGCATGCTACCGCTATGGCGCAGGCTACTTGATGAGTCTCGAGTGACTTGACTGCAAGTTCCTTCGGTCGCAGAATGATCTTGAAATCGTCTTTGGGGAGTGGTGGGTCCTAGGCCGCCGCGGCGCTCCCTTCCCGTCGCTGTTCGAAGTAGCGTCAGCTGTCGCACCAGCTGCCGACGGAGCATTGGCCGGGGTTTTTCCGCCGAGGTCTCCTTGAGCGCTCGGTGGAAAATTCCCGGGAGTGTTCCGTTCGTTCTTCCGTTGGCGTTTCTTTTGGCGTTTGGACAGGCCCAATTCCCAATTTGCTTCGTCTTGCCATGGGGCGTCTTGTTGCTGTTCTCGCATGGCGGCATCCTCGATTTGCCCGTCTGCCGAGTTCTCGGAGTCGGTGGCGTCGAGGTAGTTCTCGTCCATTACCTGGGCTTCCAATAAATTCTGGGCTGGTCTGCTCGTTGTCGGTTCAAAACTATGGTAATTCGTGGGGCGGGGAACCGTACCGGGCTGCATCGTCACCTGAGGGCGAGCCGGGGTACCCGTGAGCACACGTAGTCGAGCTAAGCCTCGTTAGGCCTAGCGCCCGCTCGGCCACCTGGAATCTTCCAACTCCGGTAAAAAACCAAAAATTGGTCCCACCGTCTTGAATTCGGTGTCCCAGTGGTCCAGCTCGTGTTTCCTCTAAGCTGCTGCCAAAATCTGGGGGCCTTGTGGGTTGAGAAGGTCCGGGGGAGTAAAAATGTGCGGGGCCCTTGCGACGCACGTCCGCACTGCACCGCAGCTCAAGGCCTGGAATGAGGGAGGCGAGTCTCCCATGACTCATAAACTCTTTCGTTATGAGCCCTATTCGTACGTCGCGGCATTTCACAACTGCTACAAAACAGAAGTAGCAAAGATCAACGTCCTCATCCGCAGGGTGTACAAGATAGCACTGGGTCTACCCGAGTCCACCAGCACGCAACGCTTGCTCCAGCTCGGGCTTTACAACACGCTTACCGAAATCGCCGAGGCGCAGCGGCCTTCACAATTAGAAAGATTAGCGGGCACGAGAGCAGGGCGCCACATCATGGAAAGGGTTGGCATCCGTTACCATGCAGAACAAGGTCAGAAAGTCGCTGTTCCGGGCGGGATCAGACAAACTCTAAGAGTCGACCCGAGTCCACGGAACGTTCACCCAGAACACAACCGGGGAAGAAGAGTGGCCAGGGTGAGAGCTCTCCTACACAGCCACGGAGGCGAAAGGGGGAGAAGGTTAGTTGATGCCGCGGAATACGCAGAGCGCTCGCGATTCGTAGTTGTGGGCGTCGATTCGAGTTGCGAAACGCGCATAACGGCCAGTGTAGCGTGCGAGCGCGCAGAAGAAGCGGAGGAAGCGGCGGTGGCGCTCGCCCTCACGGATCCGAAGTGCACCACAGTTCTCTGCGACTCGCGACAAACTTTCAAAAACTTCGCCAAATGATGGATCTCACAGACAGCGGCCCGAATCCTGAACAATCGAAAAGTCCAGTGGGAGGAAGCTTTTCAAACCAGAATCCAGTGGTTCCTGGCGCACATGGGAGAAGTATCGAACACATACCGCAACCGAAACGAGACTGTAGAAAACCGAAACGAGAGGCCACACGCCAAGGCGCGCGAGCTCGCGAACTGCGTCGGCGACCGTCGTCCATGGAACAGCACCAAAGACTGTTTGACAAGCTACAACGAAATTACCAAGGCCCGGTGCCTGGCCCGCCGAACCTTCCCTCCGCCCAGCGACATGCTGGGCAGGGCGCACACGGTGGCCCTTAGACAACTGCAGGCGCTCAGGTACCGCAACCCGGCACAATACCAGAGACTCTACCTCGGAGCATACCAGACAAATATATGCAAGGTCTGCCACACTGCTATAGCAACTTTACCCCACATGCTCTGGGACTGTAGCAAAAACCCTGACGGTGCTAAATCCGCAACCCTCCTGCAACGGTGGGCCGCTGCCTGGCGCAACCCTAGCCTCGGTGACCAACTCTGGGCCGTCCAGCAGGCCCGCGAGGCGACGGAGAAGCAACACCTCAATGTCCCGACGTGGGAGACCTAAGGCCCCGTCGGCGAAAGCTCTGCAGGACTATTAAATAAATTTACCAACCAACTAATCGTTCACTACGGCACCTCTTCCTTTCTTCTCTTAGTCCCTCCTTTATCGCTTCCCTTACAGCGCGGTCCAAGTCTCGGCCTATATGTGACACAGATATTGCACCATTCCCCCAAAATCAATTTTTAATTACGAATTTACACCAACGCCGCCACGTACAGTACATGAAAGCGAGGCTGTGCCCAATCAGCCACGACGCAGTTGTGCATCTTTCCTTTCGCAAAAATGAACTGCCTCTGCAAAGTTGTCAGCGCCAAAGAACCCAATGAACGGCGGTGGATCAGTTACATCGGTTTTTGACGAAACAAAACGCAACAGTAACTGTCTCACATATCTCGGTGGACAGCAGAACCACGCCTTAAGGAAAGGAAGAAAGGAGTTTTTTTTATGAAACGAAATGCCACAGTAGTTGTCTCACATATCTCGGTGGACAACCGAGCCGCGCCGTAAGGAAAGGCATAGAGGGCGGGAGAAAAGAAATGAATAAAGAAGAAATCGAAAATTTAACATTGAATTTTGAGGAAAGGCACTGTGCGGCGCAGCTGTGCAGCACCTGTGGCTCGGTACTAGTGGCGCGTGCGTGTTGTTACTAGGGGCCTTTACCCAAAATGCGCCGCTGACTAGCCTAGTGTAGCTTTTGCTAAAAAAACGCCTGAGGTTATCATCACCATCTTGAGGCGTTACGTTCTGCGGCGATAGCATAGTGCTGCGGTGCAGTGCCCAGCGAAACTTATCTGTTCGTGCCGCCGCCGATTCGAAACCCAGCCGCGGCAAAATGTATTTCTGCACCGTCAACCCGCTGTTTACCCACCACGGTGCTCAGCGGTTAGTGCGCTCGGATATTGATCCGGAGTTCTTAGGTTCGAACCCGACCGCGGCGGCTGCGCTTTTATGGAGGAAAAACGGATGGGTGCTCGTGCTGTGCGATGCCAGTGCACGTTAAAGATCCCCCAGGTGGTAGAATATATTCCGGAGCCCTCCACTACGGCGCCTCTTTCTTCCTTCACTCCCCCTTTATCCTTTCTCTTACGGCGCGGTTCAGGTGTCCGCAATATATGAGACAGATACTGAATAATAATAATAATAATAATAATTGGTTTTTTGGGTAAGGAAATGGCGCAGTATCTGTCTCATATATCGTTGGACACCTGAACCGCGCCGTAAGGGAAGGGGTAAAGGAGGGAATGAAAGAAGAAATTGAGGGGTGCCGTAATGGAGGGCTCCGGAATAATTTCGACCTCCTGGGGATCTTTAACGTGCACTGACATCACACTGCAGATGAGCGCCTTGCCGTTTTTTTCCATAAAAACGCAGTCGCCGCGGTCGGGTTCGGCTGCGCTTATATGGAGGAAAAACGGCACGGCGCCCGTGCCATTTCCTTTCCCCAGAAACAAATTGTATATTATTCAGCGTCAAGGCCACAGACTCCACAAGATTCATGGCTTTGTTTGGGCCCTCTGAAACAGTGCTTTGGGCGTAGAGAGACACTTCAATATCACTTTTTTTTTGCACATCATTGCATACCAATATTTTTAAATCAAGCCCTAACGTGAAAGCATGTATTGCTGTAAAAGCCACAACAGCAATTCTTCTACAGCTCGTTGATATTCAATGAAACAATCTTAGGAGCACTGGTTTTATGCCTGATTATTTAAAAAATTCCCGCAAAAATATCTTTCCATGCTAAATCGGCGAGAAATAATTTCATTACGCAGCAATCGCTAATGAAGCATTTAGCCAAGTTTCATATTAAATGAATATTCACTCAAGCTCATAAGGACCAGGTTTCGTTTTTGACATCTTAGTTCCAGAAACACCCGTTCATTTCACAGCCACCTGGAAATGTTATTTATGAGAACATGGTCTCTCAATTCTCGGTGGACACCTCAACCGCACCGTGAGGCAGGTTATGAAGGAAGAAATAAAGGCTGCTGGTGGCTTAGCTCTGGTTAACCCTGGTCGAAAGCGAAAAGCTGTTTTTCCCTGGCTACTCTTGAGGGCGAGCGACTGGCGGTATCCACTGCAGGCGTCGCATCGAACACACCTAGTGTTAGGCTGAACGCATCACTGACTAACTGACTAATGTTGCTGAAAGGAAGTAGAAAAAACAAAGAGAGTGGGCCTGCATACTGGCACAAGCCGAGCCACGCTCGCTGCCCCGTGCTGAAAGTAGGAGACTTAAAGGATAGGAGTGAAAGATAGTAAAATCGCCGCGGGCTAATAGGCCCATAGGGCCCGGGCCGATCCCGGAAGCAGTGCACTACCGGGCCGACCGGTGCCATAGTGCGTCTAGCACTCCGCCATATTCCAAAAATAAGTTTAGTACCTTGTGTCCAAGGACCAGCAGCAGATATGAAATCAAGTATCAGGTATTGGTACGAAGTATCTGCTATTAGTATCAGGTATTGATATTGGGCTCTGTCAGTACTTGGGAGGGAGACCACCGTAACGCATCAAAGCGCATCTGCCTTTTTATGCAGAACCCACTTAGATACCCTGCGCATGCGATTCTAGCGGACGCTTTCCCACTCCGCTCGGTCAAGGTGTGGAACGTCACGGAGGGAGTAGACAGTCGCTGCATCGATCACATCTAGCATTCCGCTGAACTCATCAAAGTGCACCAGCGTTTTATGCAGAACTCACTTTCATGACCTGCGCATGCGTTGCCGGCAGACGCTTTCGCTCTTGATCTAAGGTCAAGGTCAACGGTCGAGATCAATGGTCAAAGTCGAGATAGTTGGTGTAACAGCCGCTGCTCTATTACGCCATGTGTCGAACCTGACTACCACCAGTTATGCTCATGGTCGGACCTCTAGCTGCCTTCAAGGTGAAACTGGGGGCCCCACTGTCCCCTAGCTACATTCAAGGTCACACTTTCGGCCCAGATGGCGCCTCGTAAAGCTGGCGTAGTGATTCTTTTCGCTTCAAAAAGCGTAAAAAAGAAAACAAACTGCAGCTTCAGTCGGAATAGAATAGGGGACATCCAGACTACTAGCTGTCTCGTTTACTTGCTACACAACGGGATATTTACTTTTGCTTTGTTACCGGCGCGACCGCTGCACACCAACTACCTGCCAGCGATCTGCCCCTTGCGCTGGAGGACGTGCGTGCGGCCATCCACGACCATCTCCGAAAGCAGCACCCCGACCCACGCATTGCGGGAGGTGAGCACATCGACAGTGTCACCGGCTGTCGCGCACTTACACGGTCACAACGTGCAATGATCCTCCGCGCGCGCATTGGCTGCGTGTGGCCCGGGGAACGACGGGTGCGTCACGGAATCGCGACGAGTGATGTGTGTGACGGATGCGGTGCAGTGGAAACACTAGAACACCTGCTCCTTCGCTGTTCCGCGTTCGCCGATGCTCGTCGCGATATGTTCGCGGCCAATAGGGCGCACGGCATACTGCCAGACTCCATCAAGACGCTATTGTGGCCGCAGGGCAGTGCGCGCACTCGTGAGCGAACTTTGGTGAGCCTCTGTGCATTCCTCGAACACACGGGCTTGACGTCCCGTCTGTTCTCCGTCAGGTAGTTGCACGCAGTGACCGAACGCTCCGCGAGTTCTACCTTGAACGATTAATAACTGGACGCCCCACTCCACTTGTAACCAACACAGTGCTGTGCGCGTGTGTGATTTAATTCCTCTAAAATGAACTAATCACGCGCACAACCTGGGGCCCTATTCTCGACACGCATGGCCGCCGTTCGCCGCCATATTGTCTCTCTGATTGGCTTATTGGGCGATCACGTGTAAGTCACGAGTTTTAAATTTGTGGCGCGAAACTATCAGGCTTCGAAATAGCTTTCTGCCGTGACGTCAAAATGACGTGTACTTGAAGACTGATTTTTAGCACAGTTATATTTTGTGCCGGGTTGGTAAATTTAAATGTCTGTGGAGGAAAAACGAAGCTACAGCTGGCATGGAAGAAAACACTTGGCTCGTTCTAGCAATTTTGAGAAAAAAAATTTCGTACTGTGAGGGTTGCTTCCTAGAATGTGATTGGCTGGAGGAATGTCACGTGATTCACGTGATACGTAAGCATAATTTAGTGATGTCAAAATGACGTTTAGTGACGCAAAGGAAATGCTGCCATTGCTGAAAAATGCCCCATTTCGCCGTCGTAATTTGGTACGGCCGCGAGGTGGTTGAATTACGGCAAGAAGAAAATGGCGGATACAAGGCTGAGTTATACGTCTGACTCCGCAGTTTGGTACCAATTTATTTGAAGTGATGAATTATGGCAAGGTAAACCTTGTTTTGAATGTAGAAAACTTTGAAACAGCTTGTTAAGGGCACTTATATAGTAACTATTCGTTGGAAGGACCGACACAAAGAAGGTTAATTTTTTTAATCGTCTCAGGAGGTCTCTACGTACTTTTCTGCCTCAAACACTTTGCGGACGTTACTACGGCATCATCAATGCACCGTCTCTTCCACGACGACGAAGACGCGGAGGCCACGTGCGACGGTATGGGCCATCGTATTTGAGGCAACAACGCGGACGTTCGGACTAGCTAGAAGTTCGCTAGAAAGAAGTTCGGACGATGGCTTTGTTTCCGGCATTACCCGTCGTATTGGACTGGCTAGGAGTGCTTTCGGACAGGCATTATCGTGAGCGTCGAGACGCTTTCGAGATGCCCGATGACTTGTTCAGGCAGCATTTTCGCCTGACAAAAGACTTGGTGAGGTGGCTGTGTGACGAGTTGCGGGAAGATCTGGAGAGGCAGCGCGTCAACACGGCAACTGTGCTCACCGTGGAGCAGCAGGTGCTGTGTGCGCTCCGGTTTTACGCCACAGGCAGTTTTCAGGGCATGATTGCAAGCGACGAACACCTAGCGGTTAGTCAGCCGAGTGTGAGTCGCTGCATCCATGCAGTCACCGACGCGATTGTGAACTGCCTGGGACACGAGTGGATCTCCTTCCCATGCTCTCCGGCTGAACTGGCGACCGCACGCGAAGGCTTCGAGCTGCTGGACAGTAGATTCCCGGGATGTGTTGGCGCCATCGATGGGACACTTGTCTGCATAGCCGCACCATCTGACGAGGTCAACAGACCTGCGTACTTCTGCCGCAAGGGATACTATGCCTTGAACGTCATGGTGGTAAGAACGACAACAATAAGCTTTGTAGCGGCGCTCTTCGGTGCATGACCTTTGGTCTCCTGTAACCAGAAACATGCCGTCGTCGGCACTCGTTTGCGGCGTGCTTACCTGCATGTTTTATTAGACTAAAGGGAGAACGGTCTGCTGGAGAAAGCGGGTTAACATTTGTGCCTGTAAAGGAAAGCAGAAAAAAATGGCACAATCGTGCCTTCGGAAAAAGAAACATACAATGCACGGAGCCTCCAAACTGCCTGGAGTGCAGCCTTTGTGATTTTCTGTATTTTGCTGCGTCTGAGTTCTTATATTCTGGCAACTTGACACTCAAAGGTAGAAAGAAAAAGAGGTAGTAGACTGGCACTTGCACACATAGCCCATTGCATGCCCATGTATTTGTTCCTGTAAGCCCTGCAACTGCACATTACTGACAGGACAGTGTTCATTGCTGGAGTAGTGGGAGTTGCACAAACAAGGTGCTCTTGGACAAGGATTACACATTATGACCTTGTTTGCACAGTTCATGTCATGTGCTATGTTATCTTTATTGTTTTATGACACTTTGTCTTGGGTGATGCGGGTGTTCCCACTTCACTGTGAGATTAGATTCTGAGTGCTCAGTCCAGTTAGTGTTGGAGCCTCTTTTTTCTCATCTGTGTCAAATATCACAATCAATCACTTTGGTTTTATGGTTTCAGTATGCTGTCTGCTGTAGTGCAACATACTGTACCAGTGTGCAGTTGATAATGCAGTGGAGGAAAGTCAGTGTTTTGGCATGTCTGTGCTAGCAAAAACTATGGCATAAGGTAAAAAAAAACTGCTAACAACAACACAGACGGCGGCTGAAGTTGTTAAATTGCAACACAAAATATACACCTACGCCACATCATAAATGTTACAATACGAAGACTGCTTCGCACTTGTAAATTGGGCGGGTAAAAAAATAAATATTTGTTCATGCTTCTTTACAGGTGTGTGATGCCCATCTTCGCATCAGGGCACTTGACGCTACATTCCCAGGGTCTGTGCATGATTCCTTCGTGTGGCGGACATCACCGGTGCATCATGCACTGTGCAACCACAATTTTCTGCAATGCGGGGAATATCTACTAGGTATGTGAATTCTGGCACAAGGGCGAAATAGTTGGACTGAACAAATGTAAATCCAGTCAGTAGATCTCAGACAACAGTTGCATGTAGCTGGTTAAGCATATCTACAGTGAACACACTGTTGAGGCAAGTTGCTTTCAAATTAATGCAAATCCAGGGTTTCTACATGTCAGCAGTAGTGTCAACGAAGGTGTTGCATTAGTGAAACTGCTATCGGTAAGGAAATCGGAGGGCAGGAAGAGTTGAGGCTTTCCTTCAAGGTATTTATAACAACATACGTACATAATAACATAATAACATTAATAACACAGGATGCAGACCTACTTATTCCTGCACACAGAGTGAGTCAAAAAATAAGATATTTGTTCACGTTCCTTCACGGGTGAGCAATGCAATATACAGTAGTATCACAACTATGTAACAACATAAATATCACAACATGCACATTTGCTTTTACTTGTAAACCGAGAGGGTGGAAAAATAAGGGATACTTCTTTATGCTGTACCTCAGAAAATGTGAGGTCACATATAGCTGAGGCTCTCCTTCAAAGCTGATATGTCTACCGGTACATGTTACTATTTGTATACAGCAAACTTACAGGCTGCCATATTGCCTGTACCATGGCTGATAACATTGACAGCAATAATTATTGTATCATAAATAGAGGCCTTTGTAATGAGGGGAGAAAAGTAATAAATGATGAAATAAATAATGGACTGAAAAATTCATGCACCCATATTGCAGATGTTGCGCATTTTGAAAAATGTCAGTCTTCATTGGCCTGCAGGTGATGGCGCCTACCCGCTGCAGCCATGGTTGGTCACACCCATTCCAGGATGTCACGCTCCTGGCAGTCCTGCTGCCAGGTTCAACAGTGCACATTCATCGCTGAGGTCTGTTGTCGAGCGCACGATTGGTGTCCTGAAGAGCCGGTTCAGGTGTCTACAACGGTACCGCGCACTGCACTACGAACCGGAGACTGCAGCGAAGATTGTAGCAGCTTGTGCAGTGTTGCACAATGTGTGCATATATTCACGGCTGCCTCAACTTGCCCCCCCTGACAACGGTGACCCTGATGATGACACAGACCTCTGTGATGACAACGGTGCCTTTCCTGCTCTATACCAGGCAGGTAGATATAAGCGTGACCAGCTGCTGCAGACATTTTTGTGCCAGCCTCGCCTGTAGACACGTTTATGTGCAGCCAGCAGCTGCCTCGGCAGCACCAGCTGCCTCGCCTGCACCAGCCACCTCGCCAGCACCAGCCACCCTGCAAGCAAGGATTGGCATTATTGCATACTTTGTTTCATACGGCAACAAGTATGTTGCACTGTTTATTTTTAAGCTTTTGTTTAAAGTGAAAACTGAGTTCCAGCTATTTATTTAATATACTCGTGCCGCAGCATGTGCTGTGTTTCATCATACTGCGTTGTGTCTGTGAGCACAGAACGCTGCCTTCGCAGTATTTCTTCCCTGAGGCACGAAGCCTCTGCTCACTTCTCATTGCATTGTCTTCATCAAGAGGATGTGCCCCCGCAAGGAATTCAGCTTCAGTGGTGCTGTACAAACGCAGTCTACAGTGTGCTGCTTCAAGCTGAGTGCTTCATGCGTGAAGTTATGTGTGGTGGTGCAGTGTTGTGAAAAGCTGCTACTGTGCACAGTGCTCTTTACAGTGGAATGTGCAGCGTTTGGCGAAGTCCTGTCATAGTCGACATTGTGGCAGTGGTCGTCGTCGCCCTTGCACCTGCCATCATTGTAGTGTTAAAAGAGGTGGGCGTCGCCCACCATTGGAGCAAACTGTGGCCATGTGTGTGACCTTGTATCACGCCTATCCTACACTCTGTGAAATGTGGGCTGTATGTTAATGCTATCTTCAGGACTTGTTTGTATGCTGTGCCGTGTACTGTCAGTATGTATGCAGCATGCCAAGAGAGCAGTCTGTGCGTTCACCATCCACCTGCAAAAGAACTTAACTTTTTCCCTGTCCTCAGTGCCTCCAGTATGGAGCCTGTGTCGTGTGTGTTGTGTTTTGGCTACCATTCATTGGCAACCACTTGAGCATTATGTTACCTCTCTGGGCTGCAGCATCGCTGCAGGTCACAAGGTGCGCACAGTACGCAAGATGCAAGGTGGCAACGGTATCTCCCTGAGAGTGCAATTTCATCCAGTAGAGAAGTGTTTGCGCAAGACAGGAGAGGAAATGTTCGCTGTGCTTTTATCTAGTCATGAACTTAGTATAACATTGAACTCTGACTGATGTGCTTCGCATGAGAATCGTAGTTTTTTACACATCCTTAATGAGCAACCTTACATCTCGTTCCGTTTCCGCTTCACTGTCACGGGCAAGACACGTTATATCAGAGATGTAACGAGTTCTAAAGAGTTGCCAGCCTGTGCTGCACAGTCGAATGGCATTACAGGTTCAGTATGAGCTCAGAAAGACATGTATACACAATTACTTGTTCATTGAAGGAAATGATGTTAAGGGCATACGTGTTTTTGATGAACACACGATGAACACAATGCCGTGAAAAGCAGTCATAGTGGCCCTTATATTCCATGCTGCATTTGCCACCTTTGCGTTGCTTCCAAACACTCTCATTGCAATTTTTGAGTGATTGGAGTGTCTTGGCTGCACTTAGACAAACCTCACTTGTTGTATTGAGGCGTTGCCTACATTTTACTTGTATGTTAATGTGAAATTTTTTTGCTTCTGTTGATGACATGTGCTACCTGTGTATGGCACAGTAGTGTCACCATTAAGTTCGTGGTTATAACCTAAGGGCACATTTATACATTGCCAACACCTCTGGTACACATTGTACTGTAGATTGAGTTGCCACCTGACTGGCTTTATCAGCATGCATGATATAGCATCTTAATGTGCCACTGCTCCCTCCTTTTCTTTTATCGCTTCAGACCATTCATTGTTATCCTTCGAGGACTGTCTCCTGTCACATATGCCAGCTATTATGTGTTTAACACCTTAAGCTATGAAATTTGGTTTTTATAGAAAGGAAAGACACAGTAACTATTCCACTTCCGGGAGGTCACCTCAACAGTGCTGTCGGCGAAGGGATGGAGGAGGAAATGAAAGCAGGAAGAGAGAAAAAGGCACAGTAGCAGAGGTTCCTGTATTAATTTTGACTGCCTAGGGCTCCTGATCATGCACTGACATTGCATAGCTCATGGGTTTCTTCGGCTTTTTGCCTCCATCGAAATTCGACCGCTGTGACAGGTATTTAACCTGCATCCTAGAACTGAGGAGCGAAAAATACCTCTCCGTACAGTAGCCTGCACGACCTATCATGGCTTTTCTCACTACACTGCTCTGACTGCCAAGGTCGTGCTCTTTTCTGTTCCTCTGAACTCACCTTATGGATCGCCACCATTCTCACAGGGCGCCTGGTTGCGGCCCTGCAGTGTGCTGTTAATGTCACGCAGGGCCTGCACCAGCTGCTCGACGGCGTTGACCTGGCGGACCTGCAGGCTTTCAATCTTTTTTTTGCAAAGACAACAAGCGTTCTTTATCACCGTCCTGGGGGAAACACTGAACAAACATAGTCAATAATACTTTACCCCTGCCAGGTGGGTCCTGATGTGTGCCAGGTCTGTCGTTATCTGCCGGAGCTGCTGGTCCTGTATCGTGGCCAGGCGCCCTTGTTGTTCTATTAGGGCGGCGATCGCGTTGTGCCTTTGCTGCACACTGCCTGGGTGGTCTTGCTGGCGAGGTGGAAGTGCATGCGGCCGCCTGATTGAGCCACCTGGCTGGTGCGGTGCAGCTTGTATTGGTGGCGGTGCAGCTCGCGTACCTGGCTGGCCCTCGTTCTCTGCATATGTGTAATTTCAGTGTGTTTTCCTGTAGTGAAACCACAAGACACCTCTGCCTTGGAACATGCGTCACATTTCTGTTGCATTGTGTTATGCCTCACTTTATTGCAGGAGCATTTTTTGGGTCGTACACATTTTTTCATTTCAGGTACCATACATTGAAATTTGGCACCATGTGTACAACACAATTTGGCCATAAATGCATAAAACTAATGTTATGACTGCAAAAACAGAAATGTTTTACTGAAAAATACAAGTTTGTTCAATGCAAATCAGCATATATATTAGCCAACTGACAGTGTGATAGTTATGATCACATTTCCTGTAACAATGCTTAAAAGCTATGTCTCACCATGCTTGCAACTAACTGTAACCTGCACCATGCTTAGAAAGCTGTTGTCTACTGAAGTACATGACAAACCTTGTACTGAGCAATAGTCATGCTCGTCCATGACTTGTGACGCCTGTGGCGCTGGGCTGGGTGCCTGCGAGTGCATAAGATGAATACTCACAGTTCAGTCATACTTCAGCGGCAACACAAGCATTGATTTCTGGTTATGCTTTCGACGCTGTGCCATGCTATATTTAATTTTGAATAAAAAAGATTTTATATATTTACGATCACAGCTTCATTCTTTTTGAGACATCTTTCGCTGTGGCATATTTTCAGAAGGATGTTACGAATTTACCTTGGTGATATGGGAACAAACGCTATGTCATTTTACGCACGGCCAACACGTATGTGTGATAGCGTCAAGTGCATGACGCGTCACTTTGCCATGACGCGCACTGATAGCAGCAGCGGATAAGCAACCGCTGCGTATAAAAGAAGCGTCAGACAAATAAACGCTGATTCCTTGTCCTGCACCGGTCTTCGCTGGTTCTTTGGTGCGGCCGCTCGGCTGCCGCACGCTACTACATTACACTGGCGACGAGGATGGGATCGAGGCGGCTGGCTGCTTTCTTCGGTTGCTGCTGAAGACTACTGCCTGGCGGATGCTGCAATGGCGAAGGTGGGAAAAATTGATACTTTTGACGAAAGGAGCGACAGCTTCGAGTCCTACTTGGAAAGATTTGAGCTTTACGTCTTGGCAAATGATGTGGCTGAAGGCAAGAAGCTAGCCGTATTCCTGACTGTAGTAGGACCTCGAGTGTATGAAGTATTGAAGAACCTGCTAGTTCCGAATTCCCCTGCCAGCAAAACGTATGACGAGGTCACGGCGCTACTGAAAACACACTACAGTCCCCGAAAGGCCGTGATTGCGGAAAGGTGCCGATTTAACCGAAGATTGCAACTTGAGCAAGAGACTGTAGCCGAATTCATTGTGCAGCTGAAGCACCTGGCCAGAACTTGCGAGTTTGGCAAGTTTCTCGACGAAGCGCTTAGAGACAGGCTAGTCGCCGGGCTACGCTGCGTCGACACTCGGCGTGAGCTGGTTGCCGCTGAAAAGCTGACGTTCGAAGAGGCGTGCAAAATTGCGTTAAATCGTGAACTAGCCACCACCCAGACTCAACAAGTAAAGCTAGAAGAGCTGAAAAGTATACCACAAAGGCGCTCAGGACTAGAAGTTGATGTTCTGAGTCAAGGCTACCGTGCTAAGGACAATTATCGAAGCAAGACTGAGCCCGTAGAGTGCTTCCGTTGCGGTAAACGCCATGCGGCCAATAATTGCCGATATCGCAAGTACAAAGTGCAGGCAGCGCACAGGCAAACCGAACGCGCTGAATGCGATCGATAACTCGGCCGATGAGTCTGACGAAGAGCAAGAAATATACAGTATGACAACAAATAAGTCTGCATACTATGTCACAGTTCTGGTGGAAGGACAGGCCTTAAGGATGCAAATCGACACAGGGGCGTCCGTCACCGTCATGCCGAAGTCAGTTTTTCTTCGTAAGTTTCCCCATCTGACAGTAACGACGGCTACGGTTCCTTTACGAACGTACACAGGAGAACTAGTGCCGGTCGTAGGGTCGGCTGATGTGCGTGTTGAGCACGCTAATCAAACTGACGTTCTACCTGTTCTGATAGTAGATGACGGTGGGAAAGTGTTGCCGTGTCTGCTCGGCCGCAACTGGCTGAGGAAGCTGAAATTAAACTGGCAGGAAGTCCATGCTATACAGCAAGACGACGCCGTGGAGGAACTTAAGAAGTTTCAGGCTTTGTTTTCACCGCAGATGGGGCTGATAACGGGCTACAAAGCACAGGTCCTCTTGAAGCCAGACAGCAAGCCAGTATTTTGCAAGGACCGTCCCGTGCCTTTTGCATTGAAGCAAGCTGTGTCCGAAGAGCTAGACGCCTTGGAACGGGCGGGGGTACTGAAAAGGGTCACGAGAAGCGATTGGGCGACTCCGCTGGTAGTGGTACCGAAAGACGGAGGAGCAAAAGTGCGGTTGTGCGGTGACTACAAGGTCACGGTGAACCCTGTGCTGCTGACTGAGCACTACCCTCTTCCCTTGCCAGAAGATTTGTTCACAACATTGGCAGGCTCAAAAGTATTCTGCGTCCTAGACCTTGCTGCCGCTTACCAGCAAGTAGAACTTGCCGACGATGCAAAGGCGATTTTAACTATAAACACCCACCAAGGCCTTTACCAGTACCAGCGGCTCCCTTACGGCATTGCCAGTGCTCCTGCCATATTCCAGTCGCTCATGGACGGGCTTCTCAAGGGTATCCCTCAAGTAGGGTGTTATATTGATGATGTCATCATTGGAGGTTCAAGTAAGAATGAATGTCGGAAAAGGCTGGAAGAAGTTTTGACACGATTGCAGGAGCACAATGTGACGCTGCGCATGGAAAAATGCAAGCTCTTTTGCAGTGAAGTCCGCTATCTGGGCCACATAATTTCAGCGGATGGAATAAAGCCACAGGAATCGAAATCAAGGGCAATAGAGCGTGCACCGGAGCCTACAAATGGTACTGAACTGAAGTCTTTCCTGGGAATGGTAACATTCTACTCCAAGTTCCTGTCGAACTTGGCGACTGTGGCTGCGCCGCTCGACGAGCTCCTGAAGAAGGGCACGCGTTGGAAATGGACAAGCGAGTGTTCTCGCGCGTTTCGAAAAACAAAGAACTTGCTCACGACCAGTCCGGTACTTGCTTACTACAATCCGAAGCAACCCTTGGCTCTAAGCTGTGATGCGTCGCAGTATGGGCTCGGCGCGGTTCTTTTTCACATACTTCCCAGTGGGCAAGAAAAGCCTGTCGCTTTTGCTTCCAGGACGTTATCGCAAGCTGAGCGCGGCTATGCCCAGATCGAGCGAGAAGCGCTGGCAATAATCTTTGCTCTCAAGAAGTTTCATCGTTACCTATATGGAAGGGCATTCACGTTGTTCACGGATCATGAACCATTACTAGGCATCTTAGGGCCACGGCAGCAGGTCCCATCTTTGGCGGCTGCTCGAATGCAACGGTGGGCGTTAATCCTGGCTTCTTATCGCTACGACTTGAGATATCGGAAAGGATCTCAAATGGAAGTGGCGGACGCGCTGTCCAGACTGCCTGTTGCAACCGAAAACAGCGTTGATGAGACACATACGCTCGCTGTTTTTGAAACTACGCCACTGACGGCTAAAGACGTTGCCAAAGCTAGCAAGTATGACGGCATTCTCAGCAAAGTCTACAGATATACGCTTGAAGGATGGCCAGCACAAATCAAAGATGCTCAACTTGTACCGTACTATAACAGACGTGCAGAGCTGTCGCTGGAAGCGGGATGCATCACATGGGGCAGTCGTGTTGTTGTGCCAACAAAGATGAGAAATGCAGTGTTGAGTCTGTTGCACACGGAACACCCCGGTGCTTCACGCATGAAGATGCTCGCACGTAGCTTGCTCTGGTGGCCAGGGCTAGACGCAGAGATAGAAAACACGGTAAAAACGTGTAGCATTTGCCAACAAATGCAAAATAGCGCTCCCCGTTCTCCACTCGAGCCATGGCCGGTTCCCGCCCGCTGCTGGCAGCGAGTGCATGTGGACTTTTTTGACTTTGAAAAAACGACATTTCTTCTGTGCGTGGACTCGTTTTCAAAGTGGATCGAAGTGTTTCCTATGCGCTCTACTACAGCCGCGAAAACTATCGAGCGCTTGCGAAGTCTGTTTGCTGCTTACGGATACCCTGAACAACTGGTTTCTGATAACGGCCCCCAGTTTTCAGCGCAGGAGTTCCAGGACTTCCTCGATGCCTGTGGCATCCGACGCACGTACAGCCCGCCATACCATCCGCAGTCCAACGGGGCTGCCGAAAGGTCGGTGCAAACTGTAAAAAGGAGTCTTCGTAAGCAGCTTCTGCACGACAACAAGGGAGGTAACAACAGATCGATGCGGGAGAGACTGGACGACTTCCTGCTGGCGTACAGGACAACCCCTAACACGGCA